>JAQQSO010008172.1:0-10151 GCA_028658305.1 Pachyuromys duprasi
GATGCCCATAAACATACAAGAGGCCTACAGAACACCAAATAGACTAGACCAGAATAGACTAGATCATGTCACATAATAGTCAAAACACTAAATCTACAGAACAGTGAAAAATATTAAAAGCAGCAATGGAAAAAGGACAAGTAACATATAAAAGTAGACCAATAAGAATTACACCAGATTTCTCAAGAGAAACTATGAAACTCAGAAGGGCCTGGGCTGATATCATGCATACTGTAAGAGACCATAGCTGCCAACCCAGTCTGCTAAACCAAAGATTCCAATCAACACAGATGGAGAAAACAAAATATTCCATGACGAAACTAAACTTAAACAATATCTACATGTCAACCCAACCCTACAGAAGATATTAGAAGGAAAACTTCAATCCAACAAAAACAACTACACCCAAGAAAACATAGGATACAGATAATTTCCCAACAAAAATTAAAAGAAAACAAGCAATGAGTCACAGTAAGATCACCAACTCCACAATAAAAGGAACTAACATTCATTGGTCACTATTATCTATCAACATCAATGGACTCAACTCTACCATAAAAAGACACAGACTAACAGAATAGTTGCAGAAACAGGATCCAACATTCTGCTGCATCCAAGAAACACACCTTTGCAACAATGACAGACACTACCTCAGAGTAAAGGGCTGGGAAAAGGTTTTTCAAGCAAATGGAGCCAGACAACTAACTGGAGTAGCTATCCTAATATCTAATAAAATAGACTTTCAACCAAAATTAATCAAAAAAGATGAGGAGGGGCACTTCATTCTCATAAAAGGAAAAATCTACCAGGAGAACAAAGCAATCCTGAACATCTATGCCCCAAATACAAGAGCACTGGCATTCATAAATGAAACATTATTAAAACTCAAATCACACACCGATCCCAACACTTTGATAGTGGGAGACTTCAACACTCCACTCTCACCAAGGGACAGATCATCAAAAAAGAAGCTAAATAGAGAAATAATGACACTTACAGAGGTCCTAAATCAAATGGACCTAATAGATGTCTACAGAACCTTTCACACAAACTCAAAAGAGTATACCTTCTTCTCAGCACACCACTGAACCTTCTCCAAAGTTGACCATATAGACAGACACAAAGCAAGCATCAACACATAGAAGAAGATTGAAATGATCCCTTGTATCCTGTCAGACCACCATGGCCTAAAACAAG
The DNA here is from genome assembly GCA_028658305.1 of Pachyuromys duprasi. Taxonomy (NCBI): domain Eukaryota; kingdom Metazoa; phylum Chordata; class Mammalia; order Rodentia; family Muridae; genus Pachyuromys; species Pachyuromys duprasi. The sequence goes on from JAQQSO010008172.1 coordinate 1,198, forward strand.
ACCTTAACAATAACAGAAATAACAAAAACCCTACACATGCATGGAAACTAAACAACTATCTACTCAATGACAGCTGGAACAGGGAAGAAATTTAAAAAAAAAAAAACTTAGAGACTTCCTAAAATTCAATGTAAATGAAAGCACAACGTATCTAGATTTATGGGATGCAATGAAAGCGGTGCCAAGAGAAAAGTTCATAGCACTAAGTGCCTTCAGAAAGAAGATGGAGACCTAGATGTCCCTCAATGGAGGAATGGATTCAGAAGTTGTAGTATATTTACACAATGGAATACTACTCAGTAATTAAAAACAAAGAAATCATGAAATTTGCAGGCAAATGGTGGGAACTAGAAAAGATTATCTTGAGTAAGGTAACTGAGAAGCAGAAAGACACACGTGGTATATACTCACTCATAAGTGGATAATTAACCATATAATATAGGATAAACATACTAAAATCTATACTCCTAAAAAAGCTAAACAACCAGTAAGACCCTAGGGAAGATGCTCAATCCTCTTTCAGAAGGACACATGCGATAGACATTGGAAGCAGGAGAAGACAGGGAACAGGACAGAAGCCAATCACTGAGGCCTCTGAAAGACTCTACTGATTGAAGTATTGAAGCAAGTGTTGCAACTCACAGCCGTTTGGGCAGAATGCAAGTAATCTTATGAAAGAAGAGAGAGATAGAAAGATCTCCAAGTGGGTTCCCTAATAAGGAAAGCAGGGGTTTTCTCTGGCATTAACTCAGTGACAGGTTTTCTGATCACCTCCCCCCTGGGGGGTGGGGTGCAGTTTTGCCAGGACACAGAGGAAGACAATGTAACCAGTCCTGATGAGACCTGATAGGCTAGGATCAAATAGAAGGGGAGGAGGACCTCACCTATTAGTGGACTATGGGAGGGGCATGGGGAGAGGAGAAGGAGGGAGTGTGGGATTGGGAGGAGATGAGGGAGGGGGACACAGCTGGAATACAAATTAAGTAAAGTGTAATAAATGATAATAATAAAAGAAAGAACCACGTCAACAAGCCCAATGACGTCCTCCATTGGATATTGCTCATACATCAGTATTTTGTGTTAAATATTTATTTGTTAAACATTCCAATCAGAACTCATGGACCTGAGATTAGAGGCATGGTAAAAATGACAGCATTTAAGACTAACTTAAATAAATTTGTTTCCATTACAGATTACTGTAAACAGTGATATTTACCAAGACATAGGATGCTCCTGGCACCTGCTCCATAGGATCCAGGTGCAGCATGTTGGTTCCGTATGGCAACTCCATCGAAAGCTGACCTGCTTTGCCAGTACTGACTTTGAGACACCCTGGTACAAGCCTAATCCAAGACTTAGATGATCTACATGATCAGTGATTATATCAGACTCAAGCTGTGTAACAGAACAGGAACCCAGATTGGATGGCAGAAATGAGAATGTTTTATCATAGTTCTAGATGCCAACCACGGTTGGATTTTGGTAAGAGGTCTCTATGATTCTAATGTATAGGTGGCTTCCTTTCCATTGTGTTATCATCTGAGGCCAGGGAGAAAGGGGGAGAAATCTCTCTCTGGTATCTTATGTTCTAAGGATACTAATCTCAACATGGGGTCCTTGCCCTTATGACTTCAGCTAAACTTAATGTCTCACAAAGGTCTGACTTCCAATTACTATCTCCTCAGCAGTTAATGCTTTATAGACAATGTTTGAGGGGACCTAATGCAGGTCATGTCAGAAATTTAAAATATACTAAAACTATTCATAGCGTACATTCAAGAAATGTGGCATATTAATTTAATAAACTGAAAACATTGTGAATGATGCATTTGGAATATGGGAATCTCAGTTCCTGAACCTGGAGAGATGGCTCAGCAGGGAAAAGAACTCACTGTTCTTTCAGAAGAGCCAAGTTCAGTTCCCAGCATACACAATGGACAGTTGACAGCCACCCATAACTCAAGCCCTAGGTGATCTGATACCTTTTTCTGGCCTCCACAGTTACCACATGTGGCATATGTACACACACACACACACACACACACACAATTTCTTTGAAACAGCAGAAAGCTGTATCTATCAGTGAAATATGCCCCAGAAGTTTGTTAAAAATGAAAACTCTGATAAACTGGAGTTTATTTGCTATGTGTGTATTTCTATGTGATTTATGGGATTTAAAATAAACCTCATACTTGAGGTTTCTTTACTCATAATTTTATGGACTTGGGCTGCTGGCTGCCTCACTGTGGGCAGTAGAGTCGCCCATTCTCCAGAATCTAGCACTGACGCTAAGTTTGGTTTCCAGCTCGCTCTGATTTCCTCAGGGTGAGACTGATGTCCTTCACCCTTTATATATACATCACTACTTGACTCTCCTGCACCGTGAGCATTAAAATGTTCTAAGCCACCGAACAGGCAAATTGAAAATGGAAGGAGACCTGCCGGGGAAAGTGATAAAGCAGTAACTGCATTAGAGAACATACGCAGTTTCAAGATGGTGCCGGAAAATTCTCTTCTCTGAACATTTTTTGTATCCGTTTATGTCTTCTAACTTAAACTAGCAGAAGCGAAATGAAAACGTATGGAAATCCAGGATGGCCCTCTTATGCTAATGAATGGTTTGTACCCGATTCTCCAGGAAGCTAATTGCTTCAGTTTTGATTACTTATCCTTCTAAAGCTACTGTCACATTTTGTACCATTTCCTCTCCTGTACTCTGCCACTGTTATCTTGCCCATATCCTCAACCAAACTAAAGTCATCTATAGCTCCAGTCAGCACTTCTGTATTTTCCACATTGTTCTCTTTATTATTATGTGGGTCTGTTCCTCTGTCCAGTGGAAAATCTAGTCAGGGTCACCCATGGGTCAAGATGTCCTCTGGGAACATTCCCTTTTGAAACAGTGACATCATCCTTTTCACTTTTCCTTATATCCAGTGTCACTATCCTTCTCTGGACTGTAGTTACCATTCTACCTCTCCATCTTTAATGTTTCTTCACCAATAAACATCAACATCTTAAAAGATTTGAAATCCCCATGTTTCCTCACCTCCTGTATAGTTTACTATTGTTATCACACCTCTTTAACTATCCCCTGATCTTGAAGTGTCTCAAACCAGCATTGTCATGAGAACAGTGACTACCAGACACACCTTCACTTCTGCCTTCCATGTTTCTGCTCATATTCAAGTTATTTTTATTCATTTTCCATAGTCACAGCTATTAACCTAGCAACCGTGATCTCATATTTTCCTCCTACATACCAATAATCCATTTCCCCATTTGCTCAGGGTACAACCATTCTTTATAATAGGGCTGTGGTGCTCCACCGTATTGCACAGCATCCTCAGGAGACTTTCTTGTAGGTGGGATAGCACCTACAAGAGAACAGCCTGCACAGCTTCGTAGGTTGTCAGCATCCTCATCCTCCCTCATCATCAGGATTCGGATGATCACCCAGCACACTTTTAGCCTTGCTTATGGAATACCTCCTGCATATAGTCATTTCCTTAGTCCATCCATAGTAGAGTCTATTATTATCTTTACCTTGGCCAAGGAACAGAGTTTTTGAAGTTTTTTTCTTTCAGTCTTGGCCTCTAGGCTCTGTGGTCAGTGCAATGTGTATAATCAGTTCAGCCGCTAAAAATTTGTGGGGCACTCATTCTGTAGATGAGGAACAAACTACCTTGTTCCAAACCCTCTGGATCTCCCCCAGAACAAGAACTTGCTGACATTTCTCTGTCCCAGATGTGTCAGACTCTCCCCCACCTTCCTTTCTCCTCCCAGCAGAGTCTCGCTCCACCCGCACCCTTCACTTGTGGTCAGACCGAAGCCTGGTGGTATGTGTTCCCCACTGTAATAAGGGGGAGCTTCATGGCGATTGCAAATTGCACAGGTTTGGATCTTGAATGTCTCCTTGGTGCCTATGTGTTCAGGGCTTCATCACTGTTGAGAAGTGATGACAATTTGGGGAAACAAAGCCTGTAGAATGAAGTTATTGGGGGTTAGCCCTTGAAGGGGATATTGGAACCCAGACTTTTTCTCTTTCCTTCCTGGCTCTATGAGGTAGAGTACCCCTCTACTGTTCATTCTCATTGTGGGGTACCAGGTCTAAAGCCACAGAGCCAAGGGATCCTTGATGGACGAAGACAAACCTTTCTTCGTATGAATTATTTCAAGACCTATGTCCAGGAAAATAAAGCTAATAAGCAGGAGTTATATCTTCAATAAATAAAGCAATGTCTTGTTTACTAGTATATCCCTAACATCCAGAACAAAATTTAACATATAATATTTGTTTTATAAATTACTTCCGTTGATTATGCTGCCCTTTCTTTAGAGTCCCGGAGAAGTACTTTTAAATTAAACAAAGAAAAATGTTAATAAGATTATTTAAAAGCACATTATTAAAAATACATTATTCACATGTATCAAAGAGTCTTCTCATAAGAGAGTGAATTCCAGAATAGCTTTAAAAATTAAAATATGTGTGTTGTACATGAGTGTGTGCATGTTTATGTGTTCATTTATGCATGTGTGTGCCTGTGAGCCCATGTGTGCCCATGTGTGTGTGCAAGCTGTGTGTGTATATGTATATTTTGTTGGCTTTATTTTGCTTTATATTAACATTTGAAACAACTTACTTTGAAAGTCAGGATAGCCTTGAACCCCTAATACTTTGTCCTCTCTCTCCCAGGTGCTGGGATTACAGGCATACACCACCATGCCTAGCTTTAACCTACTTTTCTGAAGTTAGTGCTTATGACCTCCAATTTCAGATTTGTGGTGACAAGTTATTTTGCTCCTGCAGAGAATTGTTTGACAGCATTTCTGAAGAAGATAAAGTGGTATCTTTTATATTTCAAAATGTGTTTCTTATTGAAATCCATGTGATTAAATCTCCCTGAGGGGGCAGTAGCTAGATTCATCAGTGGTGAAACTCATCATTTAGAAATGCTGTGGATTTTAATATGTGCTTATTGTAGACAGAGACACCTAATCTTAAAATGGCAAAGAATCAAAGCTTCTTTGCTTTGTTTTCCCCTTTCCAAGAAGTGTTTTCACCTCATGACACTTCCTTCTTCATAAACTGTGCCTGGCATCTACAAATGACCAAGTATAAAATTACAACTTTACCCAATACCAAATTTTAATAGGGAAATGATGTTTCTAATTTCAAATGTAATAAAAACATTTGTGAATTCTAAGTGCTTTCTTTATTCACATCTCATTAGAAATTGTTTTAGAACTGCAGGTTTGAGAATCAAAACTCAGTCTTATAACATGCTATTTAAGAATTTATACTGTCACATTTTGACATCAGTATTTTATGTAATGAATCTAATGATCATCCACTGGGTAGGAGATCTGAGCTTACAATCACTCTGGCTGCCATGGTGTGCAGTGAAGACAATCCAACACACAGTCTGAAACTACATGTTCAAGGATGGAGGTGACCTAGGGCCAGTTGGGACTATTGCTCACAACTCAGACACATCATAGACTTGCTAGAAATAGTAGCTCCCAAAATATACCACGTGACCTGAGACATTGTCACACAAGGATGACTACAAAGTTATCTAGAAATACACAGAAGGTTGAGATGATTCAGGAGCAACCATAAAAAGGAAAGTTTTGGTGCAGGTCTCTAAGAACAAGAAAATGTCTGTTTCAGGCCACTCTTTTGGGGCTATGATAGCAAATGGAGCACAAACTGGGAATCAAAGAATCATGAGAGGGAGTCTCATAGAAGCAGCTTCATGACATTTTCAAAATTTTATAGAAGAAAAAAGTCATAAGTCAAGGCAAGTTTAAAATACTTTGGTGGGTAGACCAGAGAGGTGGTTACAGCAAGACAGGAGAGCTCTTCTATAGGCCCAAGATGCTATCTGATGACATTCTTAGCTTTTTGGTTTGGTGGGAACTAGTGTTCTGCTAAGCTAATCGATTCCAAAAGGTTGTTTTTTAATGTCTTGGTGACATGATATCAGTTCTGACACAGAGCTGGTGAAGGAAGAGCTGGGGTGCAGAAGGCTAGAACTAGCCCGAGATAAGGTAATCAGCCTTTTGACTTGAAACAGTCCAATCTCTCCACAGTGCTCCTCACCCAGTCTCAGCAGAAATCCCTTCTTTTCAGGAATTTTCATTCACAGACTCAAACTCAGGTCATCAGGCTTGGCACCAAGCTTCTCCATTATGGAACCATTTCATCTGCCATTGTTTGTTGTTTCTTTGTGTTGACAATTAAAAATCAGTTTATCGTATAATCGCTCTACAGTGCAATCACACACCTTCCTGTCTAAGTGTAATTATGGTGAAAATATGTGGGAACATAACCACTGGGATTTGTTATGTGTATGTCAATTTTTGAGTTTTTTTCAAAATTCATTTTGAATTTTTCTTCCAAATAATATCAAGACTCACATTAAAGCCTTCTCCTTCCACATTACATCTATAACTTTAAAATGTTAGCAACTGGGAGATTAAAGGAGAATTTTTTATTTATATCCAAGGCCCTCTCCTTATTTCCAAGCATATGCACTTGTATTTAAAGGTATTAGGTAGGGCTCTGAGTGTGGCTGCCTCCTCAGACTTAGTGTCACTGGATCTACTGTGTTGTGCTCCTTCATTCATATTGATCTTAATAGTTACTAACATTTTCACAAGAGCTATTGGCTGATAAAATAAAAGTATAAAACCTGGAATAAGCACTTTTCTTTTGATTCTTTAAATTGTAATATATCTGAATCTATGAAGATTTCTGTTTGGCTTATTTTTATTAGTATTGCTGCAATATTAATGAAATTGAATAAAGATTGAGAAGTAAAAGAAGCAATATAATTTTCTGCGGGGAATGTTTATACACACAAATAACATCCAGAAGAATCAGCAGAAAGACAAACACAGACCATTGTGGCTATAAAGAGCAAAACACAGAAGTCAGAGTAGAAAACACATTGAGATATTATTTATGTAAACATTTGCTGGTCATACACGCAGGAATTATTCTGGGTGCACCTGCTAATCAGAGCATTTTATCAGTTTTATTTTTATTTTAGCTCACTTTAAATTAGCATACAGAGTAATAGGTTTCATTATAAAATCTACATGAAAAATTGACTTTTGAGAACATAATTTTAAATGTCAACTAAGGGAAGCAAAGGACTAAATAAATGCTGCATCGCTTGAGTTCTTCTATTAGACCCATCCTTCCTAAAGTGAAATATTTACTACACTTCAACAGACTCCAGAAACACTTGAGAGAATTAGACAATTTGCAAAATTTATATGAGGGCAAAAATGGCTTATATTTATGAGCTAACTATGAGAAAAATCAAGGCTTATTCTGTCATTTAAATATGCTTTAGAAATCAAAGACCGGCATTAATTAAGAAGGAAAAGGGAAGCCAATATAAGAGCTTTTAACCAGCCTGGTAGAATTTTCCTAGAAATCTCATGATAAGGGAATGTAAGGGTAGCAGCCACAAAGGGAACTTGTCTCCCAGAAAGAGCATTTCAGGCTGTTTTAACAACTTGTCAGACCGTCCGACAGCAGGAGCCTGAACCCAGCCAAAGATGGGTCAGTGATGGGGTCAGGACCACATCTTGACTGTGACTACTCAGATGTGTATATCCTTGGTCATCTACTTAAACCCTAAATCTCCACTTCAGGGACTGAAGAGAGACAAGAGAAGAACTCTAGTTCTCTTTATCCATCTTTCCCAACATGGTTGCATTGCAAGAATCTCTCTTTATTTTTTCAGCAAGACATGGTGGCATTCACCCTTAATGCTAACACTTGGGAGGCAGAGTCAGGCAGATCTCTATGTTCGAGGCCAGCCTGCTCTGCATAGTGAGTTCCATGCCAGGGCTACGTAGAGAAATCTTATCTCAAAAACAAATAAACAAACCTCCTTTTTCAGTTTTCCACTAATAATTTGACATATTTAACATTTTTCTTAGATTTATTCATTTTATTTTATAAGTGTCTTGTCTGCATAATCGCTGTGTGCCACATTCATGCAGGGAACTTCATGGTACATGTGGAAGTCAGAAGAGGGAATTTGATGTCCTAAAATTATAGTTAGAGATGGCTAGGAACCACCATGTGGTTGCTGGGAACAGACCCCAGGTCCTCTAAAAGTGCTCTTGAACACTGAGCCAGATTTGGTCCTTTTAATATATTATGGAGATGGATGGCTAAGCCTAGTTTAGAGAACAGGCTACGATTTCCAAGTTTCGATTCAAGCCTAGGTTTCAAACCACTGTTCTCTAGAAACTACACCCCCACAAATCTATCATACTTTGGAAAAACTCACAATATAGACAAAATAAAATTAGGTCAGTATCTCCAACTTAACTTTTTTACACTTTTTTTTATTTATTTTTATATCAATCACAGGTTAGGTTTTTTGCAGCCCATGTGCAGCACCCTCCCTCCTTCCCTCCCACCCTCCCCAAACCTCCCTCAACTCCCCCCTGCCCCCTCCAAGACCACCAAAGGGGGAGAATCTCCTCCCCTTCCATCTGACCCCAGATCATCTTGTCTCCTCAGGACTGGCTGCAATACCCTCCCCTGGGATCTAGCCAGGCTGTTACTCCCTGGCATGTATGGAGGAGGGTCAAAGAGTCAGCCATCAAGTTCAAGACTGAAACAGTCCCTGTTTCCCTTACTAGGGTCTTCAGTTCGACAATGAGCTATCATGGGACACATCTGAGCAGGGGTTCTAGGCCATATCCATATATGGTCCTTGGTTGGAGAAACTGTCTCATATAAGACCCCTGTGCCCTGCTCAGTTTGATCTTTGTGCAGCTCTTGTTCTCCCCAAGTCTTACTAACTTCCCTTATTTTTATTATTACTTCCCACCCACTGCCAAGGGCTTAATTGTGAGTCTAAATATCTGCTTTGATACTTTGCTATACTGATTCTTTCATAGGTCCTCTTTGGTATGCT
>JAQQSO010008173.1:0-10151 GCA_028658305.1 Pachyuromys duprasi
GTTCATTTCCTCTTTTTGTCTCTCCTTTTGTTCCTCCAATATCTGCATAATCAAAACTTTAATATATTTTTCCTATGTCTCTGCTGAATTAAAATCTTTATTGCTTTTGGGTGTTTCTGGTGGGGTCATGGTGTCCTGAATTTTGTTGGGTGAGTTCTTTCGCCAATTTCTGGGCATTTCTTTATATATAATCAGGGAGCTGTTTGTGCTTTAAGGCTGACCTTCAGTCTGAAACTGCCAATCTCTTGTGTCAGGAGTATTCTTCAAGAATATCAGGGATTTCCAGTGGTTTGTTATTGTTTGTTGTTGTCTCAGTTGAACTCTGTTGTGGGCTCTGTGTACCCGGCTTCGTGCTCTGTGCTAGAAGCTGTGAGCATTGCAGGCTGGTCACCCCTCTGGTCTGGAGGTTTTACTGCTCACTCTGTTCTAGAGTCTGAGTGTCCAGGTTTGAGATGTCAGCTTGGGGCTGTGTGCTCCGCCCTGGGCTTGCTGCTAAGGGCTCTTCCCTGGACTGGGGATTTGGCGCCCCCTTCTGGGCTGGGGCTGTGCTCCACGGTCTGAGATGATATTTGGGGCACACACAGTGGGTTTGGGTTGGTTGCAGGCATTGCTGAGCAGTGTGCACCTGCTGTATACAGGCTTGTCTGAAATGGTGCCCAAGGCCTTCTCTGTCTGGCCCGTGGACACCCACATGGACCAAGGTGGTTGCTGGCAGACCCAATCAGTGTGTGCCCGCAGTGTGCAGCTGGTCAAAATGGCCCCCCAGTCGCTCTCAGTCTGAGGTGGTTCCCGTGGAGTCAGTAGGTGTGCGCCTGCCGATATGACCATGGGTTGAAGTATAACCCGGTTCATTCCCAGACTGGCCTGTGGACTCACTCCTGGACTGAGGTTTTTGCTGCTGGACCCGAGTGGTGAACGCCTGCAGTGTGAGGTCTGGTTAAAATGGTCCCTTGTCCCTCTCAGTCTGAGGTGGTTCTGGCAGAGGTGATCGGTGTGTGCCTGCTGTATGCCTGTGTGTTGAAGCAGAACCCGGGTCCTTTCTAGACTGGCCCTTGGACTCACACACAGACTGAGGTTTTTGCTGTCGGGTCCGAGCAGTGTATGCCCTCAGTGTGCAGGTCAGGCAAAATGGTACCCGGTTCCTCCTCAGTCTGTCCGGGAGACTGTGTGATCCAGCCTAGTATGGTGGCTGCTGGCTCCCAGAGCAGCTGCTCGCTCAGATCAGAGCTGTGAGCCACTGGTCACTGGGAGATTTTTCTGGGGAATAACTGGGTGTCCCTAGGATTTTCCCACTTGATTTTCTCACCGTAGGAGTTCCACTCACCTGACAATCACAAATGCTGGCGTTTTAAGTCCCAGAGTTCAGTCTCCTGGTCGCTGCGTTGTTTCTGCTGTCCTACTCCTCAGACACCGTGTCCTCTCATGGCAGCCATCTTGGATCACCTGGTTGTGTCTGTTAACCCAGACAGTTATCCTGTGACTTTTAATTGGTGAGTCAAAGAGATTTCCTTTTTAAATTACATACAATTTATGTAAATCACCTTGAAATGGAGGCTGGAACATGGACACAGTAGTTGAAATCACTTACTGCTTTTGCAGAGGACTCAGATTCAGTTCCTGGAGTTCACATGTAACTTATTCCCTTCAATAACTCCAATGTCAGGGAATCTAATGCCATTTCTAGCCTCCAAGAAAACCAGACATGGACACAGTGCACACTTGTACATGATGGCAAAACAGTTTACACAGATGATATAAAAAATCTTTAAGTAGACATTCGGGAAAATGTTTCTTAGAGTTCCTTTCCTCATGTCTTTCTGTTTTTGGGGTGAACATGGAAAAAGAAACAGTAAAAGACTTAAAACATAGGTGATTATATATATATATATATATATAATATATTGTAATATGTGTTATAATATAGATTCAGGCTCCAAGCACATATGATGTCACTGAGGTGCCAACTCCACTTACCATTAACCCTCTACTCCTCACTTCTGTGAATTCTCTTTGTCTTGGGTCAAGTCTGTGTGTATCATGTCGGCAAATGGGATGGCTTCTTCTGAAGTTCCCCAAAACTAGAGAGGTTGAGGGTGTGTTGTGGATCATCCTTCTAGACATCAATTGCCTTCTGGGTCTCACTATTTTCACAAGTCTCAGCACACCAATGTGCTGCCCTCATGCAATTTTCCTTCCCAACTGCTGGTCTATCTGACCTCAGTAACTCAGGCTCAGTACCAGATACAAAGATTTGTGGGATGACCCAGGAACCTCCAACATTTCATGGATGAAGTCCTTATGATCAGTCTCTGACCACTTTACTCATGATGGCTCTGCTTCTCTGAGTGTAACTTCACAAGAAAATTATGTTCTTTGCTCTTTCAGATAACTCCTCTGAGGTATGTGTTTTTGCCAATATGAAGAGATACATTGTTGTGGGGAAATATTCCTAACTGTAGAAAATGCTACACATCATCTCTGTGATTTATTTTTAACTAAATACTTTCAAGACAAAGAATTAAAAGAAAACCACTCATCAAAACTGTCTCTGAATTGCCTAGAATGAGGTTTTACTTGGAAACACACTACCGATGAGACCACAGATGAAACCTCCACAGTGAGACTTCCTGTTCAGCATGTGCAGGTGTGCTTCTCAGCTGGGCTCCTGCGATGGGCTGTGCTTAAGCAAATCCAGTTTTTGTTCAGCTTCTGTTGTCACTTCAAACACTGTGGGTCACTTCCCAGAGTGCACAGAAATACATCCCGGAATCTTCTAGCTGTGAGGCTGAAATGACAAGGCTGGAGGACTTGGCTGATTTCTGCAAGGTGAGAGAAAAGCGGCCGCTCCTTTTATTCTGAGTAGAAGAAGAAATCTGGTGAATAAGGAAAATCATCTCTCCAGTAACAAGCTGCTTATACCAAAAGAGATGGTATAAGCTCTGACTTGTCTCATATGAACAGTCCAGGGTGACTTCTTCTCTGTACTGACTGCTTGTAATTGATTGGACCTGAGTGACTTTCTGGGCCACATTGCATCCTGCAGAATAACCAGAGGAAAGAATAAAAAGCTTATCCTGTGATAGTGTACACAAAGCAGTGTTGGGAGTGGGCCTCTTAAGACCCAAAAGCAAACTTAACTGAAGACATATTGTCTCAATTTTCTCCAATCTCTCCCCCCCCATCACCATGTAAGTGGTCATTTGCATGACACAATACTTCCTGTATAATATCCTCAGCGATATGTGAAATATCCATACCAGAGAAGGCCAGGACCACCAACACACAGAGCAGACTGCAGGGAGGCATGTGTCACAGGTCCCTCTGTGTGAGTATGTCAGCTCTGCCTCAGCTCAGTGTTCAGCGTCTGAGGGTCCGGCAGTGAGCATGTGAACCTCCTGTGTTTCTGACATTGCCTAAGCAGGAAATGTGGTTTTGTGTGATCTTAGGCTTCAAACTCCATGTACTGAGAGAAAAGTGTAGCTCACCACAGGTCTCTACTTGTTTCCTTGTCTGAAATGTGAGCTTGAGAAAATCCATCCCTGCTGAGGGGGAAGTTGCTTTGCGCACAAAGCTGTTATTCAGGCCGATAATTTTGGGAACCAAAGTCAAATTTATCATGATTCATGTTTGATATGTAATTCACTTGCAGACCATTGTCTTATATTTATTTCTCTACATCCATTGTCTTATTGTCTATTTAAGCTTAATAAAATCATAACAAGGTCTTTTGGGTCCATGAATTTCCCTCTGAAACACTGGTATCTGACACAGTCTTCCTCCTTTGCTCATTGCCAGGGTCTATGGAAAGTCTGCAATCACAAACCTAGTTTTACAACCTGCAGTAAAGGGCATCCCATCAGCATTCCAGAAGATTCCCTTTTGCTTATGCTCTGGGAAATTGCAACAGGAATAAAATAATAGTCTTCAGGGGCTAAGAAGATGTTCAGTGTGTCAGTTGCCTGCTGCACATCATGAGTCTCCTCTTGTGGATCTTCAAGACCCATGTAAGAATCCGGACACTGTGGTTGCCCCTGCAGTCTGAGCTCTGGGAAACATAGACAGGAAGATACTGGAGTCTCACTAGTCAGTCATTGATGAGCTTCAGTTCAAGTAAGAATTCCTACAAAAATAAATAAAGAAAGAAAGAAAGAAAGAAAGAAAGATGGAAAGAAATAGAGGGAGATATCCAGTGATGGCTACTTGTTTACACATACATACACACACACAGTGCGGTGGGGAGTTAAAATAATTTTAAAAGCCATTGCTAAGAAAAATATTGACTAGCTTTTAAAAGGTTACCATCAAGTTGGACTCAGAAGATGTGTTCTGTTCTCTCCACAAAGAGACATGTTTATTACATGTCCTAGAAGTTTCTATAAAATTTTACTGTCATATTCCATCTTACTTGTTAAACTTTCTGTCTTTTAGTTTAGAAACCAGTCTCATGATAAGCTTGCCAGGTCTCTCTGTGACTTGAGTATATTATATACATACATACATACATATATATATATATATATATATATATATATATATATATATATACATACATATTACAAGATACACATAAACTGCAAGCATTAGGGTCATGTTACCACATGAGTTTGTGGTTGAATATTCTTGTGTACTGCTATGTCATCATGTAGAATCTAGCTCTTCATCCTTGATCTGCTCTCATTATCCCAATGGAGGAAATTACCCAAAAGGCAATCAGAAGACAAAATACAAACAAGGTCTCTGAAGAGCTCCAGTTCTTTCTATGAGGAAAAATAGAAGATCAACATGTACTTCAGGGACCAGTTTCTGGCATCAAAGTCACATTCCTCTGCCCATTTCACTGCTTAGTGCTGAGAGCCCATGTCTTGGACTTCTCTCTGTGGCTAAACAGGAGACCATGGGAGCCACAGCAGCCTGGGCAGCACAGGTTGGCAGGTCTCTGCCCCTGCTCTAGATCTCCAGAGAGTGGGTAGATGCCTTCAAGATGCATAGCCACAGCCTCTGAGAGGTGGCTTTGGAGTTCAGTGGGTTTAAGTGCTGAGGTGGACAGTTGGTCTCATTCTAAATGCTGCTTTGTCTTTCCTGTGATTTAATTGATAGACAATGCTTCCCAGTGAAGGTAAAGCTTAATGTTGGTGGATAGATAGTTCAATAGTTCAAAGCACTTGTTGCTAATGATAAAGATTGAAGTTCAAGTCATAGGACACATTTCATAAGCTAAGATTTCTGAAAAACCCGAAACTCCAGCTTTGAGTACATGGACACCAACTTTTTGGCTTCTACATGCATACAGATGATCTACCCATGTATATATACATGTTTGTGTATACTCATACAGACATGTGTGCTTCCAACCACCTCACTCATACACACACACACACACACACAAATAAATAAATAAAATAGAAGATTTAAAAAGAATGCAGCTTTGAATATAAAGAATCATAAAAAGAGATCAGTCATGGAAAAAGGGGATAATGGTGGGCTTAATTTGGAAGATGCAGAGAGGTCAATACAGAAGAAGACAGAGAGAAGATAAATACCACTGAGGATATTTGAAACACCTTTAAGGATATTATTGCTTCGTGTTTACCTGGGATTATATTTCATACATATTTTTAATGAAGTTATACCACTTGGGCTGGCAATACCCCCTCAAAAGAGAGATCATCTAACAGCAAACCAATGCCAGGCATGGCAACCCTCTTTTCAATAAGTTGATCAAGGGAATCCAAGAGGCTCTTAAAGAATGCTGACTATTGCTGTTGCCTTTGGTGGCCTCTCAGAAATGAAAAGCAAGTCTCAACTGAAGATACCATATACTTTAGGCCAAGGCTTGGAAGACTGGAACTGGATCTGATTTAAAATTCCCATCACTGACCACTGGTTTCCTAGGTGCTATGCAAGTTGCCAAAGGAAAGAAGCGTTCAATAGATCTATCTTTTTGTGATGCTTATGAACCGCAACAACGAAGAGCCTTGAAACAGCTTGTGAAGATGCACCACTAATAACTTGGTGGAAACCAACAGTGCTCTAATTAAACTTACAGCCTTCTCAACAAGAGGGAAATAAGGCTTGGTATTTCGAACTGCTAACTGCTCAGACCTAGTGACATGTTTTTGAGGAGAATCTACTACTGTCACTTCAGTAAGCCACCATACTTCTTAGCTGTTGGCAAAATACTTGACCTATGCATATAAGTAAGTATACCTCTCTTGCCTCTTGAGAAAGCTTTTCTTGGCAACAGGTGGGTATCATCACAGAAAATCACAACTGGTCAAAATACAGAGAACAACTGGTTATGGGAGCTTCCCCCACCCAACAAACACATCTACAACAAGACTCCTACAACGAAGGCTCAAAAACCAGTGACGAAAACAAGGCACCAAGAAAATATAAGAACAAGAAGACCATGAATTCTGCTGCAAGAATGTGTGCTAGGAATGATGGGGGAGCAATAGCCTTGACACCATAAAAGTATGTCTGTGTAACAAGTACTGAACAATGAAGATACCACTACACATGAAAAATTGTAGCTGGACATTGCTATGTTGTGGGTTTCTTTTTTCTCTCCTTTACCCTTCACCACCCAATTTTCTTCATTCCTTACAACCCCATAACACTAGATAGAGAATAACTGATAGAGGCGAAAGTGCGAGTGAGCAATGTTATCATTGTACTACTCCTTGTTTATTAGGGATGTCAAGTTCCTTGGGCAAATTTGATCTATTCTATCAGGATACCTAACTTATTTTTCTTGATTCTTTTTATACAACTACTTGACAAATGGCATACAACCGCAACCACCTGTAGCATTTATAGATCCTCTGAAAAGTTCCCAGAATTTCAAACTTCACATATTCACAGAAACTACCTGCAGCTGGCAGAACCACACCTCTGCTAGAGCATGAGGGAAATCATAGTCACCTGCTTTGACACAGCCTCATATCTGCACAACTGACTAAGCAAAAACATATTCCTATAAGGTTTTTACTACAGAAATGACATGGGGCCCTGTCCCTAGACAAGGAAGTATAGACAACTCAGTACTGCTGACAGCAAGAAATGGTCATCCACAGGAAAGAGCCCCTGATTAATGCCACAACAGCAAGTGGTGAGCACTGAAATCATGTGCACACAAGCAACACTAAACAGATACAGAAGGTTGTATTTATATAATTGTGTGTGTGTGCCTATGTGTAAAACATCAATAATAATAGAAAAAGAGACCATGGATTTGAAGTTATTATTGGAGAGCATGGGAGAGGCTGGAGATAAAGGACACAGAAGGGGTTTCAGGTATGTAATGTAATATGTGAAAAACGATGTAATTCTATTTTAACCAGAATAAAAACAATAAATTAAAATATCAAAGTCAATATATCAATCTGTGGTAAGGCCTGAGTCCTGGTAAAGTGTTCAGTCTTTAGTTTTTTTTTTTTTTTTTTTATTGTCCTAGTAACTTTTTAACATTTGTTTTGACAGTGCATAGTAGTTATTTCTGGCACAATATGAAATTTAACTTCACTTTTACCTTCTGCAATTATTTTAGTTCTTGTTTCGTTTGTATAAATATTGTTTACTCTTGTTAATATGTCTGGACCAAGGACAAGGTCACGAAATACCAAATGTGTTGTCAAGGCAGATGTGACTGAGAAATGTCTAAGCAGACACAAAATGGAGTCAGGAAAGCATGGCACTACCTCAGTCATGTCATGACTGGTAAACACGGTATCCCTATATTGAAGAAAAAAGATTTTCCATTTTTCAACAGGTAGCAATAGCTACCTGTTAAATTGAAACTTTTGTTGATACAATATATTTTAATGAGAAATTTCCTCTTCTCTATCTCCTGCCAGATCAGTTTTGTTTAGTTTTGGCATTTTTTTAATTGAATTGAATTTTTGTTTTTGTTTTGTGCGTGTTTTGTTGTTGTTTGGGGTATTTTGTTTTTGTTTTTTGAAAGTGAGAAGAGGAAAAAGAACATGAAGTTGGTGGACTGGATAATGGAGTGTGAAGACAGTGTGAATTAATAATGTATCCATTGTATTCACACAACTTGGAACTGTTCTGACACTGGTTTGATTGACAATGAAACATGATCACATCAATCACGGCTTCTCTTCAGAGACAAACTATGAATCCTCACTACAACCCACTGGGACTTCAACATTCACAAAGCATCAGCTCAGGCAAATAAAATCTAAACAGACTTGTGAGACTGAAGTCTCTGTTTGGGTCCTGGAAAGCAATTGACTGACCCCAGCAAAGGATTATTGTGATGACACAGCTCTATAGCAGTCTTCAGGAGTCTGGGAAGGAGAAGCATGAGAGTGAGGATCCTCTGTGTCCAGATGTTTAGCAATGTCATTCAT
Organism: Pachyuromys duprasi; assembly: GCA_028658305.1. Classification (NCBI taxonomy): domain Eukaryota; kingdom Metazoa; phylum Chordata; class Mammalia; order Rodentia; family Muridae; genus Pachyuromys; species Pachyuromys duprasi. The sequence goes on from JAQQSO010008173.1 coordinate 8,373, forward strand.
TGGCACTGAAGCATGTCCATGTTTGGTGCTTTTCTGCAGCTGTTATAGTTTTCATGAAAACAAAACCCATTTCCAAATGACCTTTCATTCATTAAACTGTGGATATATGGACAGTGCCCCAAACATTTTTTTTTTCTTCAAACACTAAAGGAATGAAGACTCTTCTTGACTGTATGCTGAAAATGCATCTGGTAAAGGAATTTATGTCAACCTCAGGCTCCAAAAGAAGAATTTGCTTAATAACTGCATGAAGACACCCAAGTGGTAATGATTGGGTTTTTCTAAATCAACTTTCCCTCACTTTCCCTCAGTTCTCTTAAAGTTATTTCCAGCCTTTTATTCCCTAGGATGCTCAGGGTGTGTCTTGAGTTACACAGAGTTTCCAAATTCTCCCTTGCACATCCTTAAATTTGCCTTCACTCTCCTGCTGACTTCCAAGCTAGGGGTTTGTGTTCAATGAGGCCTATTTCAATGAGATAGAAATTCTGTTTTTCATTCCTGACTCAAGTTTACAATTTGACAGGGATAAAAAACCTTGAAAAGCATGAGGAGCTCACCTACTAGTATTGTGAGATATATCTCCTACTGCTAAGAGCCAACTGACTTTGTTTTCCTTTGTGACTGTCCCCTTTTCATACTGAAAAACTACTTACTGTAGATGAGAAAGAGAATTGTAGGTGTTAGATGTTTAGGTATAATACCTTCCATGTTGTTCTTGTTGGTTTTGGTTTTCTGAGACAGAGTTTTACTGTGTTGCCCAGGCTAGCCTACCAATCCTAATCTCAAAAATTCATTATGTCTAGGATCCCAAAGAAGTTAGGACTACAATAGCCATTAAAAATATGGCAGAAGAAGATGGCTGCCAGGAGAGGACACCATGTCTGAGGAGTAGGCCAGCAGAAACAACACAGCGACCAGGAGACTGAACTCTGGGACCTAAAACACCAGCATTTGTGATTGCCAGGTGAGCGGAACTCCTACGGCGGGAAATCCAGTGGGAAAATCCTAGGGACACCCAGCTATTCCCCGGAAAAATCTCCTGGTGACCAGCGGCTCACAGCTCTGATCTGAACAAGCAGCCACGCTGGGTGCCCACAGCCCCAATACGAGACTGGGTCTCACAGCCTCTGGGCCAGATGGAGGATGAACCGCATACCGTTTTGACTGACCTGAACACGGCGGGTCCGCCAATAACCACCTCAGTCCTTGTGTGAGTCCACGGGCGAGTCAGAGAAAGACCCTGTGCATACACCAGGCAAACACCAATCCCTTCCACCGGAAACCACCTCAGTCCTTGTGTGTATGTGTGGGTACACGAACCAGACTGAGAGGGCCTAGGAGACCGTTTTGACTGGCCTGCACACTGCGGGGCACACACTGCTCAGGCCCGCCAGCAACCACCAGAGTCCCTGTGTGTGTGTGTGTGTGTGTGTGTGTGTGTCCACAGGCAGTTCTGCTTTACTGGCGGGCATTCCGCAGATGCACACCAATCACATCCGCCAGAAACACCAGAAACACCTCAGACTAGGAGGGCCTAGGAGACAGTTTTAACCAGCCTGCGCATACAGGTCTGCCAGCGACCACCTCAGTCCCTGTGTGTGTCCACAGGCCGGTCTGAGAAGGCCTTGGGCACTATTTCAGACAGGCCTACATACAGCAGATGCACACGCCTCGGCAACGCCTGTAACCAATCCAGAACCACTGTGTGTGCCCCAAATATCATCTCAGACCGTGGTGCACAGTCCCTGGCCCAGAAGGGGGCGCCAAGTCTCTAGTCCA
>JAQQSO010008174.1:0-10150 GCA_028658305.1 Pachyuromys duprasi
ACTGAAGACCCTAGTGAGGGAAACAGGGACTGTTTCAGTCATGAACTTGATGGCTGACTCTTTGACCCTCCCCCATACAAGCTGGGGAGTGACAGACTGGCTAGATCCCAGGGGAGGACATTGCAGCCAGCCCTGAGGAGACAGGATGAGTTGGGGTTGGATGGAAGGGGAGGAGGTCCTCCCCTGTTGGTGGACTTGGTGGGGGCGGGGAGGAGGGAGATGAGGGAGGGAGTGGGAGGGTGGGAGGGAATGAGGGAAGAGGCTATGCCTGGGATTCAAAGTACCTAACCTGTGATTGATATAAAAATAAATAAATAAAAATAAAAAAGAATAAAGCTGCTACAAACATGAAAAAAAAAAGAAGTTCAGTTTCAGACCTACAAAAGGAGAGAGAGTCAAATATGTCACTGTTCAAGAGGATTTGACTCTTGTTCTCTCAAGAAGATTTGCAGAGCTATCAGCTGAAATTCATTTATGCCAGCAACTTCCATGCCATAGTATTTTACATGAATGGTTATTGCAGTCATTGTCCTTCAGAACTGGTAGCAGAATGTTTCATGAAATTTTCTTTCTTTCCACTATTATGGGAATCCCTGATAAGCAATAACCTGAATATTTTATTTATATTTATAAAGTATATTATTTGAATACATTAGGTATTATTGCTCTTTGAATAGTGTTACCTCAAGATCCAGCTATACCACTCCTAGGTATATATCCAAATTACGCTCAAGGACACAACAAGGACATGTGCTCAACCATGTTCAAAGCAGGTTTATTCATAATAGTCAGAATCTGGAAACAACCCAGATATTCCTCAACTGAGGAATGGATACAGAAATTGTGGTATTTTTACACAATGGAATACTACTCAGCAATTAAAAAACAAGGAAATCATGAAATTTGTAGGCAAATGGTGGGAACTAGAAAGATCATCCTGAGTGAGGTAACCCAGAAGCAGAAAGACGCACATGGTATATACTCACTTACACGTGGATATTAGACATATAATATAGGATAATCATACTAAAATCTGTACACCTAAAGAAGCTAAGCAAGAAGGAGGACCCAGGGTAAGATGATTAATGTTCACTCAGAGAGGCAAGTGGGACAGACATGGAGAAGAGATAAAACAGGGAACAAGACAGAAACCTGCCACAAACTCTGAAAGACTCTACCCAGCAGAATATCAAAGCAGAGGCTGAGACTCATAGCCAATCTTTGGGCAAAGTGCAGGGAATCTCATGAAAGAAGGGGAAAATATAAAGAGTGAGGATGGGACACAGGAGCTCCACAAGGAGATCAACAGAACCAAAAAATCTGGGCAAAGGGGTCTTTTCTGAGACTGATACTCCAACCAAGGACCATGCATGGAGATAACCTAGAACCCCTGCTCAGATGTAGCCAATAGCAGCTCAGTCTCCAAGCAGGTTCCCTGTTTCTGACATAAACTCGGTGGCTGGCTCTTGGATCACCTTTTCCAAGGGGGAAGCAGGCTTATCAGGCCACAGAAGAAGACAATGCAACCAGTCCTAATGAGACCTGATAGGCTAGGGTCAGAAGAAAGGTGAGGAGGGCCTCCACTATCAGTGGACTTGAGGAAGGACATTGGAGAAGATGAAGGAAGGAAAGTGGGATCAGGAGGGGATGAGGGAGAGGCTACAGCTGGGATACAAAGTGAATAAACTGTAATTAATAATAAATAAATAAATTTTAAAAATGTCTGATAAGCAGTTAAATCTCTCTCCATCTTCTTCTGATTGCTCATTTTTCACTTTAGTATTTCATAGATGAGTACAGATTGCAGTTAGAGACTTTTAAAACTATGATCCTTCTTAATTCCATGATGCTGTTTGCCTCATTTAAACACTTCATCAAGTTAAGCACTGTAATGACTATGTTTGAGTACAAAAATATATTTTGTTTGGGCTAAGCACAAAATAATTTAGCTATTGATTGATTAGTGCTTAAATGTTCATGTTAATTCAGTGAACCACTATTTGTTTTTTGTTAGTACTACAAATTTTACACTACATCACCCTGATTAATTTATAACCTCTGTGATGTCAGTAGATTTATAGCTAAAATAGAAAACATGATGCATGCTAATGAAATTTACTTCTCCTGAATCAAATTCATGCTTCAAATTATGAATAACTCAAAAACTTAGTCATTTTAAATGATCAACTTAAAAATCATCCACAAGATTTTGCTTTTATGGGTTTGTTCTTATAAATATTTTTTATTCATTGAGAATGCCTTACATATATATATAAGGTATTATGATCATACTACCACCCATTTCTCCCTTCAAATCCATCCCGAACTTCCCCCAAACACATTTCCCTTCCAATTTCCTGCCTTCTTTTTTTTTGTGCTAACTTATCCTACTGCAATTATTTAATTCTATATGTATGTGCACGTGCGTGAGGCCATCCATTGGATAATAGGCAGCCTATCAGTTGCTTCAAGTGCAAAGAATAATGACTAACCCAGCTGTCATCAACTACTAACAGAACCGCAGTCAAGAATGGATCCTCATGAGCTTTTCTCCCACCCGTGCTCAAATTTTGACTAGCTTGATGTTGTCCAGGTTTTATGCAGGTAACCAAAGATGCCATGAGTTCATGAACAGAACATCCATGTCATGTCACAAAGACAAGTTTTCATAGTACTTCTCCCAATCCTTCTGCTCTTACATTATTTTCAACAGTTCTTCCACAGTGTGTCTTGAATCGTGGGGGAGTAGGTATTGATGTGGATGTACCATTTAGGAAAGAGACCCAGAGTCACTTCTTCTTAGTACATTAACCAGTTATAAATTTTTGCATTTTAATCACTATGAAAAGAAGCTTCTCTGACCCAAGTTGAGAGCAGCCAATACCTGAGTGTATAAATATAAACATTAAAAGGGCACACTGACAGTATGGCTATTTAGCAAAATAACGATAGGTTCTACTTGTGGACTTTTAACCAGATTTATAATAGTAGTCATTGCTTCCTACATATGAGAAAGGTCTCAAATCAGATCAGAAAGTCATCGTTTACCCTTTAACAACTATGTCACTATTGCATCAGTGTTCACATCTGGTCTTGTATGCCAGTTCCAGCATGCAACTGTGCTCCAGCAGGAGCAGCACTGTGTAAAACCATTGATATCTTTTCTCTATCAGAAGCTTGTATAGAACCTCTGGCAATATGAAAGCTAGCCAGAGGGAGGACATTTCCCAGTCAGTTTGAGACTTATGTGATATCTGAAGCAAAATGTTCTTACTATCTTTTTATGGTAGACAAAGACAACAAAAGCAATGGTAAATAGCCTTATTGTTTTGCAGACGTTTGGAGTCTTCTTGATCCATAATTACAGGAGGAATCCCAGACCTGCCACTGTGATTTTCATTTAATAGCTCATGCCTTCTGGGAGCATCACTGTCCACCCTCCATTTAAACCCCTTTTTGTCTTCTAAATAAATGTTCTGTAACCACCTACAAACCAGTGTGTTTCCATAAGGTTTTTGTATACAACCTTAGTTTGCCTTAACACACCTCTACTCTTTACTATTTCCTATATCCCATCCCAATTTAAACTGTTACCACCAAATATTCCACTTCTTCTTTGATATCATATCTCTGTTTTAATTATGTTTTTAGTTTGGATGCAGGTTAGTAGGTTTCCTATGGATTTTCATATACCCTTCATTTGGTTAACCCTTCCCTTTCCCTGAGTAAACATTTATACTCCCGGTATCTCCCTCTCTAATCTCCATCCACATGTAGTATACCCTCCCTTCTTAATGTGTCCACCGTGGTCGCTTTCTAGTTTCTTGTGTCCACTTGTGCCTGAAGAGGAATACACAAAAGTTCCAAAGCTGGAATCCGCACATGAGGGATCAATCAGCATTTGTCTTTCTGCACCTGTGTTACTCAGCTGAGTGTATTGTCTAGTCCCACCATTTCCCTGCAAATATAAGACTTCATTTTATCTCTGCAGCTGAACAAAAATCAATCGTGTATCTATACCACGTTTTCATTAGCCATATACCAGTTAATGGACATCTAGACTGATTCCATTTCCTGGCTTTGTGATGAACATCAATAAACATGGATGGACAAGAGTTATTTTTCATTTCTGTAGACAAAAGTCCTTTGAGTAAATGCTCCGGAATGGTATAGCTTAGCTAGGTCACATGTTAGTTCTATCTTTAGGTTAAAATCTCCATACTGATTTCCAAAGTAGCTGCACAATTTTACACTACTACCAACGAATATAGTTTCATTTTTTTCTTTATCCATGTCAACATTTGGTGTCATTTTGTACTTTTAATAAAGGCCTATCTCATCTCATTTTAATTTTTGTTTCCATGATAGCTAAGGATGTAGAAAAGTTTTAAAAGTTTAGTACAATTTGTGACTAATTGAACACTCTGTAAAGTTTCATTCTTCACTTTTAGATGAGTTGTATTTTCTTGATGTTTAATTTTGAAATCCTTGTATATGTTATTAAACTGTGAGATATGTAACTGGATTTTTTCCAATTCTAGGAGCTGCCTTTTCGTAGGACTGGAATTATAGACATTCCTTCTTTTCAGGAGATTCCATTTGTCAGTTACTGTTATTATTTCCTGTTCTGCCAGTCCTAGAACTAGTCCAGAAAGTCCTTACTTGTACAAGATAGCGTCACAAGATCAAAACCCACAAGCAAGTGGGGCATCTAAGATTGCACAAGATGGAACAATGGCAGACTGCCTACTTCATAATAGGTTTCCAAGACATAGGTTTTTCAGTTGGAACTTGGAAGGAATCGAGGGAAAGAAACAGAACACATCTGCATCTTTGGTGTTGAAGCACCAGCAAATGGGTGACTGGCTTAAGACATCCGTTTCACTTTCCATTCTCAGATTCTCCATGACTTTAATCATTAAGGGATAATAGATGCTGTCAAAAGGATTTTTCTGCATCTATTGAGATGATCAGTTGGTTTCTGACTTTAAGTCTATGTATATGATGAAATATATTTATTAATTTATGTATTCTGAATCATTCCTGAATTGCTAGAGTCATGATCTTTATGTTCCCATGATACCTAGATTGTACAATAGAAATAAAATGGGAATCAATTTTTTTAAATCCTCTGTGCCCTACAAGCTGCAATTAGAGGAGATAAAAGAATAATAATAGTACCTTTAATTTGAATCAGCGTATTTGACATTTGCTCAACTATGTTCATAGCAGCTTTATTTATGAAAGCCAGAATCGGGAAACAACCTTTATGTCCCTCAACTGAGGAATGGATACAGAAAGTGTGGTACAATTACACAATAGAATACTACTCAGCAATTACAAACATTGAAATTATGATATTTGCAGCAAATGGTGGGTACTAGAAAAGACCATCCTGAGTGAGGTAACTCAGATGCAGAAAGATACATATGGTATATACTCACTTATAATTGGATATTCGCCATATAATATAGGATAAACATACTAAACTCTGTAGTCCTAAAGAAGCCAAACAACAAGGAGGACTATAGGTAAGAGGCTTAATCCTCATTCAGAAGGGCAAACAGAATAGACATCTGAAGTAGGAAAAGATGGGGAATGGAACAGGAGCCTACCACAGGGGCCTCTGAAAGACTCTACCCATCAGAGTATTGAAGCAGATGCTGAGACTCATAACCGAAGTTTGGGCAGAGTGCAGGGAATCTTATGGAAGAAGGGGGAAAGAGAAAGACCTAGAGGGGCAGGAGCTCCACAAGGAGACCAACAGAGCCAAAAAATCTGGGCCTAGCGGCCCCTGAATAAACCAATACTCCAACCAAGGTCCATGCATGGAGATAACCTAGATCCACTGCTCAGATGAAGCCCATAGGCTGCTCAGTTTCCAAATGGGTTCCTTAGTAAGGGGATCTGGGACTGTCTCTGACATGAACTTAGGTGTCAGGCTCTTTGATCAGTTTTCACTGGGGCATGCAGCCTTGCCAGGCCACACAGGATGGTGACGCAGCCAGTCCTGATGAGACCTGATAGGCTAGGGTCAGATAGAAGGGCAGGACGGCCTCCCATATCAATGGACTGGGGAAGGCTCATAGGGGAAGAAGAGGGAGGATGGTTGGAACTGGGAGAAGATGAAGGAGGTAGCTACAGTTGGGATACAAAGTGAATAAACTATAATAAAAATAATCTGGGCACAGGGGGTTTTACTGAGATTGATACTCCAACCAAGGTACATTCATGGATATAACCTAGAACCCCTGCTCAGATGTAACCCATGGCAGCTCAGCAACCAAATGGATTTTCCTAGTAAAGGGAACAGGGACTGTCTCTGATATGAACTCACTGGCTGGCTCTTTGACCATCTCCCCTGAGGGAGGAGAAGCCTTGCCAGGACACAGAGGAGGACATTGTAGCCAGTCATGATGAGACCTGATAAGCTAGGTCAGGTGGAAGGGGAGGTGGACCTCCCCTATTGGTAGGCTTGGAGAGGGGCATGGGGGGAGATGAGGGATGGAGGGTGGGATTGGGAGAGAATGAGGGTTGGGGCTACAGCTGGGAAGCAAAGAGAATAAAATGTAATTAATGTAAAAATATTTAATTAAAAAAACAAAAAAGTAAAAAAAATCAGCATATTCAAAATGTCTCTTAGCATTTGAGCATGTTATCCATATTCTAATTATTTCTGTAATAGTTTACATTCTTGAATTAAGTCTCTTCAAAATTAGATCTATTTAATATGACAACTATAAAGGAGCATGCATGTAGATTGTGAGCCACACCTACTCCATCTATGAAGCCTTACATAACTATTTTTTTCTTCTTTCTAATTTGCTTTTCCTTTGAAGAAAAGATCAGTAATTTGTAGCTACCTGTTTTCATCCCATCTTCAATCTTAAATTCCATACTTTGAAAATATTTTTCTAACTTCTTCCTAAAACCTACATGCATAAATACACAATGTCAGCAGCAACAGCAAGGCTCAATAATTGACTGAATGCTATTTGTTTTCTCTCTTCCCTCCCCCAACCCTTAGTGTCTATGCTGGGAGCAAATTTCAGCCCTTTAAGCATGCTTTTCAAACCCTCAACTGCCAACCTACAAAACCTGATTAACTGAAGGTTTTTTTCTTGTTTGTTTTGGTTTTTTTATTTTACATGAAAAACACCACAATGTTTCTTACATAAAATTTTGGCACTTAATTTTCACAAAATACTATGAAATATGCACTGTGATCCTACTTCTAAGGTGAGGGAGCAAAGGCTCAAATATGTTGAATAATTGACACTAAATTCATATGCTGGTATTGAATTTAGCAATGTTCTCTTTTAAATATAAGCTGCTACACCAAGTTATAGAATAAATGATAGTCTGGAGGATTCTGTGGTGATAGAAAATAATTTCAAGAAATGGTGGCATCCCAAGTATAACTATGAACCATTCTTACAGACAGAAGTCTGTGCTTGTATCCAAGTGGGTACCCTAGTAAGGGGAACAGAGACTATTTCTGAGGTGAACACAGTGGCAGGCTCTTTGACCTCCCCACCCTGAAGGGAGGAGCAGCCTTGCTAGGCCACAGAGGAGGACTTTGCAGCCAGTCTTGAAGATACCTGATAAACCAGGGTCAGATGAAAGGGGAGGAGGTCCTCCTTATCAATGGACTTGGAAAGGGGCAGGGAGTAGATGAGGGAGAGAGGCTGGGATTGTGAGGGAATGAGGGAGCAGGAGACAGCTGGGATACAGAGTTAATAAAATGTAAATAATAATAAAAAAGATTTTTATTTCTTAAAATTGGATGCTGAACTTAAATGTTAAATGGCAGGATCTTTGCGTACAGTTTAAACAAAATCAAGACAAAAGCAACAGTTTGATAATATGGAGCTATTTTGTTGGACATTTTTAGAGCACTGTTTTTTTTTTCCTGGATTTTCTATTTAGAGGACTAATGTTTGACTATCACACCACAGGGAAGACTAGAGAAGGAACCTAGGCTATGAGAAACGACTGACACGTGTTTTATGCTTTGTTATGTGAGTGCCACAACATCTGACAAAGCTGTGTACAGGTCATTAATTGTGTTCACGTACTTTGATATGATTTAAGGCAGTCATACAAATAAATGCATAAACCTGCATGTACAGGGACACAGTAAAGATACTGAGGTCATTCATTTTCTTAGGGCTGAATGTGCAAATGCTGTGTAGTATTTAAACTTGTTATTTTGAAAGAGAAAACCCATTGATATCTTACTAATTGGTTTTTACACCACTGAAGAGGTGCTGAAATTGGCAGGCAAGAAATTTGTAACAGTAGGTGAGAAAGGGATAGTTTTGAGAATCACCATATGTTTTGAGAAATTCAGACACTGCAGCACAAGTCCAAATGATCAGGACTCAGTTTTCCTATTTATAGAATGCATTTGCTAAAGCTGTTATACAAGCACTAAAAATATACTTGCTAATTCTAAAATGTCTAAAACTGTAACTTCAGGTCTGATATTAAAGGTACAGCTTCTTTACCTGACTATATTTTTGTATGTCGTTGTATGTAGTTGACACGTAATGTGCATTGCAAGACGTAGTAACAAAGATAATTTTCTGTGGTTATTTGTACACACTTCAGCTAATATCTGTAGCATAATCTCTATTCTATGGACTCATGATACAGAGAGTTAGGTCAGAAATGGGGACTGGGAAATTGAAACACTTGACATGGTATTGGAATAATAGTTTAGCTCATGCCTGACTGAAGTCAAATATTTTTCCAAATTACAAGAATATGATTTCTGCTGACTCATGGGGAAATACTGGATTACATTTTTAATACCTGTACTTAAACATTTGAGCCATGGCTTGTTGGAAATAGGGAGCTGATTCTCAAATTTGAGTATCTAAAAGGAATATATATATATTCGATATAGTATAGAATAAGGTATATAGTACAGAAGAAAGTAATTTTTTTAATCTATTTATTTTTATATCAATCACAGGTTAGGTATTTTGCATCCCAGGCGTAGCCCTCTCCCTCATTCCCTCCCACTCTCCCACTCCCTCCCTCATCTCCCTCCACCCCGCCCCCTCCAAGTCCACCAACAGGGGAGGACCTCCTCCCCTTCCATCCAACCCCAGCTCATCCTGTCTCCTCAGGGCTGGCTGCAATATCCTCCCCTGGGATCTAGCTAGTCTGTCACTCCCCAGCATGTATGGGAGAGGATCAAAGAGTCAGCCATCAAGTTCATGACTGAATGAAACAGTCCCGGTTTCTCTCACTAGGGTCTTCAGTCCTACACCGAGCTATCATGGGCCCCATCTGTGCAGGGGTTCCAGGCCACATCCACACATGGTCCTTGATTGTAGAAACCGTCTCATACAAGACCCCTGTGCCTTGCTCAGTTTGGTTTTGTGGAGCTCTTGTTCTCCCCAAGTATCACCAATCTCCCCCAGATCTATCATTACTTCTCACCCTCTGTCAGAGGCTTGACTGCGAGTCTTAATATCTGCTCTGATACATTGCTACATTGACCCACCCCCCCAGAGGTCCTCCTTGGCATGCTCCTGTCCTGTTGCTTGTTTTCTCCTCCACTCAATGTCCATCCCATTTGTTCATTCAAACAAGCATTGATCATACCAACCTGGGTCCTCCTTCCTGTATATCCTCTCTAGGTGTGTAGATTTCAGCTCCATCTTCCTATCCTATAGGTCTATATAAGTGAGTATATACCATATGTTTCTTTCTGCCTGTGGGATACCTCACTCAGAATGATCGTTTCCAGGCCCCACCATTTGCCTGCGAATTTCATGATTTCCTCCTTTTTAATTGCTGAGTAGTATTCCATTGTGTAAAAGTACCACAATTTCTGTATCCATTCCTCAACTGAGGGACATCTGGGTTGTTTCCAGGTTCTGGCTATTACAAATAAAGCAGCCACGAACATAGTTGAGCAAATGTCCTTATTGTGTACTTGAGCATCTTGTGGATATATGCCTAAGAGTGGTATAGCTGGGTCTTGAGGAATCACTATTAGTAATTGTCTAAGAAAGCGCCAAATTGATTTCCAGAGTGGTTGTACAAGTTTGCATTCCCACCAGCAATGGAGGAGGGTTCCTCTTTCTCCACAACATGCATAGTCACTAGAGTTTCTAATCTTAGCTATTCTGGT
>JAQQSO010008175.1:0-10150 GCA_028658305.1 Pachyuromys duprasi
AGCAATTAAAAACAAGGAAAACATGAAAATTTCAGGCAAATGGTGAAAACTCCTGAGTGAGGTATCCCAGAAGCAGGAAGACACACATGGTATATACCCATTTATAAGTGGATATTACACATATAATACAGGATAAACATACATAAATCTGTATGCCTAAAGAATCTAAGCAAGAAGGAGGACCCTGGGTAAGATGACCAATCCTCACTCAGAAAGAGGGAGAAAACAGGGAACTGGAAGGGACCTACCGCAGAGGGTCTCTGAAAGACTCTACCATGCAGGCTAACAAAGCAGATATAGAGACTCATAACCAAACTTTGGGCAGAGGTGCAGGGAATTTTATGAAATAAGGGGGAGACAGAAAGACCTGGAGGGTACAGGACCTCCACAAGGAGAGCAACAGAATCAAAAACTGTGGGCACATTGGTCTTTTTTGAGACTGATACTCAAACTAAGGACCTTGCATGGAGATAACCTAGAACACCTTGCACAGATGTAGCCTATGGCAGCTCAGTCTCCAAGTAAGGTCCCTAGTAAGGGGAACAGGGGCTGTATATGACATGAACTCATTGGCTGACTCTTTGATCACCTCCCCCTGAGAGGGGAGCTGCCTTACTAGGCCACAGAGGAAGACAATGCAACCAGTCTTGCTGAGACCTGATAAGCTAGGGTCAGAGGGAAGGGGAGAAGGACCTCCCCTATCAGTGAGGCATGGAAGGAGATGAGGGAGTGGGGGCAGGATTAAAAGGGGATGAGGGAGGGGGCTACAGCTGGGATACAAAGTGAACAAACTCATTTATAAAAAAGTAAATAAATTAAAAAATTAAAGACTTCCTAGAACTTAATGAAAATGAAGGTACAACTTACCTTAACTTATGGGACACAATGAAAGTAGTGCTAAAACTAAAGTTCACAGAACTGAGTGCCTTCATGAGGTAATACACGGCATATCGTACAAGCAACATAATGGCACACTTAAAATCACTAGGGAAAAAAGAAGCAGATACACCCAAGAGGAGTAGACAGATGGAAATAATCAAAACCAGAGCTGAAATGAATATATTAGAAACAAACAGAACAATTCAAGGAAGCAACAAAAACAATTGCTGGTTCTTTGAGAAAATCAACAAGCTAGACAATCCCTTAGCCAAAGTAACTAAAAGGCAGAGGAACACTGTCTAAATCAACAAAATCCGAAATGAAAAAGGGGGACTTAACAACAGACACTGAGGAAATCCAACAAATTATCAGGTCGTTATTCAAAATTCTATATGCAAAAAATTCGAAAATCTAAATGAAATGGACAGTTTTCTTGATAGATTCTATTTACCAAAGCCTAATGAAGATCAGGTAAATAAATTAAATAGTCCAATATCCCCTAAGGAAATAGAAGCTGTCAGCAAAAGTCTCCTTTCCAAATAAACCCAGGGACAGATGGCTTCAGCACAGAATTCTACTAGACCTTCAAAGAAGAGCTAACTCCAATTCTCTTCAAACCATTCCACAAAATAGAAACAGAAGAAACATTACCAAACTCATCCTGTGAGGCCTCAGTCATCTTGATACCTTGAAACCCCACAAAGACCCTACAGAGAAAGAGGACTTCAGGCCATTCTGTCTTATGAACATTGACACAATATACTCAATAAATGCTTGCAAACCTAATCCAAGAATACATTAAAGATAATCATCCACCACGACCAAGAAGGCTTCATCCCATGCATGCAGGGGTGGATCAACATACGAAAATCCACCAAAGCAATCCACAAAATAAACAAACTGAAAGAAAAAACCCAAATGATCATCACCTTAGATGACGAAAAAACACTTACAAAATCCAACACTCATTCATGTTTACATTTTTGCAGAGATCAAGGATACAACTCACATACCTAAACATAGTAAAAGCAATGTACAGCAAGCGGGTGGCCAACATCAAACTAAACAAATTTAAATCAATCCCACGGAAATCAGGAACAAGGCAAGGCTGCTCACCCTCTTCTTATCTCTTCAACATAGTTCTTGAAGTATTAGCTATAGCAATAAGGCAACAAAAGGCAATCAAAGGGAAACAAATCGGGAAGGAAGATATCACAGATGATGTGATAGAATGCATGAGTGACTCCAAAAATTCTACCAGAGAACTCCTTCAGCTGATAAACACCTTTAAGTAAAGTGGCTGGATACAAAATTAACTAAAACAAAAAAAACAAAACAAACCCCTGAAGCCTTCCTGTATACAAAAGACAAATTGGCTGAGGAAGAAATTAGTGAAACAACACCCTTCATATTAGCAACAAATAACATAAAGTACCTTGGTGTAACTCTAACCGATAAAATGAAAGACCTATATGGAAAAAACTTCAAGTCTCTGAAGAATTAAAGAAGATATGAGAAGATGGAAAGATTTCCCAAGCTCATGGGTAAGTAGGATTAACATGGTGAAAATGGCCATCCTGCCAAAAGCAATCTACATATTCAATGCAGTTCCCATCAAAATATGATCATAATTTTTTACAGATATTGAAAGAACAATTCTCAGTATTATATGGAAAAAAACCCAAAAAACCAAAAACAAACAAACAAACAAAAAAAAACACAGAATAAGCTAAAACAATCCTGTACAATAAAAGATAACCTGGAGTTATCTCAATCCCAGTTCTCAAGTTATATTATTAAGCAACAATAATAAAAATAGCATGATATTGGCATAGAAACAGACTGGTGAATAAATAGAATGGAATCGAAGATGCAGAAATAAACCCACACACCTATGGAAACTTAATTTTTAACAAAGTGGACAAAACCATATAATGGAAAAAAGACAGCATCTTCAACAAATGGTGCTGGTCTAACTGGGTGTCTACATGTAGAAAATGCAAACAAACCCATATTTATCACCCTGAACAAAGTTACAGTCCAAGTGTATCAAAGACCTCAACATAAAACCAGACACACTAAACCCTGTTAGAAGAAAAAGTGGGGAAGAGCCTTGAACTCATTGGCAGAGGAGAGAACTTCCTGACCAGAACACGAACAGCACAGGCTCTAATAGTAACAATCAATTAATGGGACCTCACGAAACTGAAAAGCTTCTGTAAAGGAAAGGACACTGTCATCAGAACAAAATGACAGCCTACAGACTGGGAGAAGATCTTCACTAACTCATCAGAACAAAATGACAGCCTACAGACTGGGAGAAGATCTTCACTAACCCTGTATCTGACAAAGGGCTAATATCCAAACTATATAAAGAACTGAAGAAGTTAAACACCAACAAACCACCTAATCCAATTTAAAAAATGGGGCACAGAGCTAAACAGAGAATTCTCAACAGAGGACTATCGAATGGCAGAGAAACACAGAAATGCTCAATGTCCTTAGTCATCGGGGAAATGCAAATCAAAACGACTCTGAGATTTCACCTCATACCCCTCAGAATGGTTAAGATCAAAACTCAAAGGATGGTGCGTTATGGAGTGGATGTGGAGAAAGGGGAATCCTCCTCTGTTGCTCGTGGGAATGTAAACTTTCACAACTACTTTGGAAATCAATCTGGTGCTTTCTCAGAAAATTATGAATAGTGCTACCTCAAGATCCAGCTATACCACTCCTAGGCATATATCCAAAAGTTTCCCTACCATTTAATAATGACATTTGCTCAACCATCTTCATAGCAGCTCTATTCATAATAGCCAGAATCTGGACATAACTCAGATGTCCCTCAGCTGAGGAATGGATACAGAAATTGTGGTAAATTTACACAATGGAATATTACTTAGCACTTAAAAACAAGAAATCATGAAATTTCCAGGCAAATGGTGGGAACTAGAACAAATTATCCTGAGTGTGGTTACCCAGAAGCAAGAAGACAAATATGATATATACTCACTTATAAGTGACTATTAGACATTTAATATAGGATTACCATACTAAAATCTATAGTCCTAAAGAAGCTAAACTACAAGGAGGACCTTAGGTACGACTCTTAATCCTCATTCAGAAGGTCAAACAGGATAGACATAGGAAGTAGGAGAAGACAAAGAACAGAACAGGATCCTTCCACAGAGGACCTCTGAAAGACTCTACCCACCAGGGTATCCAAGGAGATACTGAGACTCATAGCCAAACTTTGGGCAGAGTGCAACAATCCTTATGGAAGAAGAGGGAGATAGTAAGAAGTGGAAGGGACAGTAACTCCACAAGGAGAAAAACAGAGCCAGAAAACCTGGGCCCAGGGGATCCTGCAGAGACCAATACTCCAACTAAGAACCATGAATGGAGAGGACCTAGACCCCCTGTTCAAAGGAAACCCATTGTCTGCTCAGTTTCCAAGTGGGCTCCCTCGTTAGGGTTAAAGGTGCTGTTTCTGACATGAACTCGGTGCCTGGCTCTTTGATAACCTACCCCTGAGAGGTGTGCGTTTTCCAGGCCACAGAGAAAGAGAATACACCCAGCCTTGATGAGACCTGATAAGCTAGGGTCAGATAGAAGGTGAGGAAGTCCTTCCCTATCAGGGGCTTAAGGATATGGCATGGGGGGAAAAAAGAGAGGGTGGTTGGTACTGGGAGGAGACAAGGGAGGGGGCTGCAGCAGGGATACAAAGCAAATAAATTGTAAGAAATAAATATATGAAAGTTTTTTAAAAACCCTAAAAATCACAATAATCACCCCAACTACATGTTTTCAATAATTCAATAGTGGTAACATTATTTTGGGAGTAACAACTGTCTAATTGGACTTAAGGTCTACTAAATTGGAGGGAATTCATGCGTTGTACTGCAAGCATTTCCAGCTACCCAATTGGAGAGATCATAGACCCCAGAGCACAATCTACTACTGTCATTTCCCTAAAGCAATATAATTTCTAACTGTATACTAAATACTTATGTTTATACCCACTGTGATAATTAATTTTCTATTGCTGTGATAAACAACATGGCCAAGTAATCCTATAAAAGGAATGATTTATTTGGTCTTGCAGTTCCACAGGCATAAGAATACCATGGCAGGAAGTCATAACAGCAGGCATCAGGAATGGCAACCAGGAAGTTGATGGCTCACATCTTGAACTATTGGCATGAAACAAAGAAACCTGGGAGTGGTGTGTCTCCACAAAGCCTGTCTTCAGTGACATACTTCCTCTAGCAAGGTCAAATCTCCTAAAGCCACACAAACTGTGCCACCAATGGGGGACTAATTATTTAAATGCCTGAGACTATGAGAGACATCTTATTTAAGTGTGTGATAGCTGCAGATAAGTGTAGCTCTCCTCATCAAAGAAGCTTCTTTTTGAAGCAGATATATTACGTTGCTGAGTTCCATAATAGGTCAAAATGTAGATAATAATAGATCCATAGTGCAACCCCTGGACCTAATACTTAGAAAAATTCCATAACTAGGGGATGAGACTATTATAAGAGCCAGAGGACAGGAACAACTGTTGCAAGATATCATCTCCTAGACATGACTGGGAAGCTGTATACATAAAATCACAACAATAACCCAAAATAAGACTTACATTATGACAAAGCCAGTGGACATGAATGGAGAACACTTCACAAGGTTCCACCCTAGATGAAGACCCACAGGCAATCACTGACTTCTGAAAGGAGAAGAATATGTTTTCTCCAGAGGTGAGTAGTGGTGATTTTGGAAAAGTTAGAGGGAGAAAATGGAGGGGTAGAATAGTGTAAATACGGTACTTGTATGAAATTCTCCCCCCCCCCAAATTTAAAACTATGTTTCATGTGTACTCAGGAAATGTCCTAGAGGATAAAAACACTTGGCTTCCAAACCTGATGACTTTAGTTCAATTCTTATGACTCACATGGTGGAAGCAGAGAACTGACTCTGTGTATGTGTGTGTGATTGTGTGAGACAGACACAGAGAAACAGAGAGAGAGATAACATAAAAATGCAACAGCAACAGAAGAAATGCTTCATCTAATTCCACTTTCTGGAAGTTACTCTAGTCCTTAAAAATTAAAATTAAATTAAAATTTAAAGGAAAACCATATTATACCAGCACTTTCCTTTTGTCAAGGTTTTAAAGGATTCATTCAATTTATTTAATATATATATAAGTCTATTCGGACGATCTATTCTTCTCTGTGTGAAATTTATAACCTTTACTTTTTATTGGACATTGATTTACTTTATTGTTGTTAGCAAATATTTGGGTATGGTTGTTCATTATCCTCCCAAATAATCCACTTAATATTTATGAGATCAGTACTACTAATCTCTTCTTCACATCTGATACTGGCAATTTGTGTTTCTTTTTCATCCATGGCTATATGTTTTGATTTTTTTCAAAGACCTATCTCTTAGTTTCATCAATTTTTCTCCACTGTTTTCATTTCATTGATTTCTGATCTAAGTTTTGGAGTACTTTTTTCCTGCTTGTTGTAAATGTACTATGCTTTTTTTTTTTTTGCTTGTTTCATAAAGTAAACATTCATGTTATTGATTTTAGATTTTTATTCTTTGCTAATATGTACATTTAATGCTGTAAAGTTTCTAAGATCTGATTTGTTCCATCCTGTATAATTTAATAAATTGTGACTTCATTCAGTTCAAAAGCATTTTTCATTTCTCTTGAGACTTTTTCATTGACTCATGTGCCATTTAGAAGTGTGGTATTCAGTTTAATATTACTGGAGACAATTTTCTGGTTATCTTGTTGTTACTAGTATCTAGTTTAACCCATTTAGGTATGAGGATATGCCATCTGTGGTTTCCATTTTCATTAGAGTATATTTTGTGGTTGTTTTGGTTTGGGTTTCTGTTGCTGTGATGAAACACCATGACCAAAAAGCAAGTTGTGAGAAAAGGATTTATTTTGCTTCCACTTCCAAATCACCATTCTCACTGAATGAAACCAAGTCAGGAACTTAAACAGAGCAGGAAGATGGTGGCAGGAGCTGATGCAGAGGCCATGGATGCATGCTGATTACTTGCTTGGTCCACATTGCTTGCTCAGTCTCATTTCTTATAGAACCCAGGACTACTAGAGCATGGATGTCATCATCTACAATGTGCTGGGACCTCCCCCATCAACCCCCAATTGACACAATATCTTACAGGCATGCCTACAGCTTAAACTTCTGGATACATTTTCTTAACTGAAGTTCCCTTCTCCCAGACTACATTAGTTTGTGTAAAGGTGGCATAATCTAACCAGCACAGTGGCCTCTGTGGTAGTAAATGGATCATGTGAACTTGAAGAGAATATGCATTTATTCTGATATTTTGATCAAGAATTCTAAGTGTCAATTAAATCAAAATGTTTTATCAGTTTATTCATCTCAATTGATTCAATTTGCATATTTTCTGTTTGCTGTATTTATAACTAACAGAGGTGATTCCACTTCATTCACTCTACTGGCATATCACTAAAAATCCTTTTCAAAAAATATTCATTGCTTATAATAGAGATTATCACATACATATTGAAAAATTAAAAACTAACAACAAATAATAATGTACTACTTCATATAGAGTACAAGAATATTTTAAAAGTCCTTGCCATTGCTTATGACATTTGGGACATTCATTTCATTATGCATGTGTTGTAATTATAAATGCATGGTTACGATTACTGTTCTGAGCAAAATTAGTTTTTAGATGAAATATGTGTAAGACAAGCATAATCTATTTATAAATTTTATTCCATCAAATGCCGTTTCTTTCTTCCTGTAGATTCAATATTCTGATATACGTATTTCTTCTGAATAACCTGAACTAATATTTTTCAAGACATGCCTGCTGGCAATGAATCACTTAATTTTTATTTGTCTAACAATCTTTTATTTCACTTTTGAAAGATAATTTTGCTGGTTATCAAATTCTAAGTTGATTTTTTCCTCCAAACAAACTAGTTTTTTACCCTTTGCTTGTGTGTTTACTAAGAAGCTTTTCACTATAATTTTAATTAATCCCTTTCATCCACACGGAATATGTTTTTATTCTCTTTAGATTATTTTAAGATTTTCTTTCTTTCTTGTTTTCTGCAATTTAAATATGATCTGTTTAAATGCTCTTTTTCTTTTTAAACTCCAACTTGCTGTTCTCTGGGTAGCTGATGGCTGTTGCTTGGAGTCAATCATTCATTTTAAAACATACTCTGATTTTATTCAAATATTTCTTCTGTACTGTTCTCACTCTGTTCTCCTTCTGGTATTCAAACTATGCATATGCTATCTTGTTTTTTTATATTATCACATAGTACTCAGATGTTCTCTTTTTTTTCATTATTTTCTTATTTGAATTTAATTTTGAGAAGCTTATATGGCCCCAGTTTCAAGCTCAATGATTTTCCCTTCAGATGTGTCACATATACTTGTGAGCCTATCAAAGGCAGTTCACTTCTTTCAAGGTATTCAGAATTTCTCTTACATTTCTTTTAATTCCTTCTCAGAATTTCCATCTCTGCTTACTGTGCCCATCTGTTCTTGCAGTTTGTCTCTTTTTTCCATTAGAGCCTTTCATGTATTAATGATAATTACTTTATAGACCTTATCAGATAATCTAAAAATACACATCATGTCAGCATTAATTTTGAAGCTGACTTTGTCTCTTCAAACTGTTTCTGTGTGTCACCAAAATGATTACAATTTTTCTTGAAAACTAGACATGATATTTTGAGTATTTAAGCAAAATAAAAATAAGTGACTAAATGTATGGTTTAAAAAACTTTTACTTTTAGAAGTACATCTATTATATTTCCAAATAAATGCAAAATAGGCATATAAAATTATTGTAGGTAGCAATTAATTATCCCTAAAGAAGTTTCTGTAAGAGTTAGGAACTAAAGTCCAAGTGGATCAAAGACCTCAACATAAAACCAGACACACTAAATCGGTTAGAAGAAACAGAGAGGAAGACCCTATAACTAACTCATTGGCACAGGAGACAACTTCCTGAACAGAAGGCCAACAACACAGACTCTAAGATCAACAATAAATAAATGGAACCTCATGAAACTGAAAAGCTTCTGTAAAGCAAAGGACACTGTCATCAAAACAAAACGACAACCTACAGACTGGGAAAAGATCTTGACCAACCTTACATCTGACAGAGGGCTAATATCCAGTATATATAAAGAACTCCAGAAGTTAAAAAGCAACGAATCCAGTAATCCAAATAAATGGGGTATGGAGCTAAATAGAGAACTCTTTGTAGAGGATTGTAGAATGGCAGAAAAACACTTAAAGAAATGCTCAACATCCTCAGCCATCAGGGAGATGCAAATCAAAACAACCTTGAGATTTCACCTTACAGCCATCAGAATGGCTAAGATCAAATACTCATGTGACAACACATGCTGTGGAGGTTATGGAGAAAGGGGAACCCTCCTCCATTGCTGGTGGGAATGCAAACTTGTACAACAACTCTGGAAATCAATCTCACGCTTTCTCAGACAATTAGGAATAGCGTTTCCTCAAGATCCAGTATTCCAGTCTTAGGCATATATCCAAAAGATGCTCAAGTACACAACAAGGACTTTAGCTCAACCATGTTCAAAGCAGCTTTATTTGTAATAGCCAGAACCTGGAAACAACCCAGATTTTCCTCAGTCGAGGAATGGGTGCAGAAATTATGGTACTTTTACACAATGGAATACTACTCAGCAATTAAAAATGAGGAAATCATGAAATTTGAAGGCAAATGGTGGGACCTGGAAACAATCATCCTGAGTGAGGTATCCCCAAAGCAGAAAGAAATATATGGTATATACTCACTTATATAGACCTATAAGATAGTATAAACATACTGAAATCTATACACCTAAAGAAAATAAGAAAGAAGGCCCGGGGTAAGATGATCAAGCCTCACTTAAATAGACCAATGGGATGGACATTGGATGTAGGAGAAAAGAAGCAACAGGACAGAGGGCCTCTGAAAGACTCTACCTAGCAAAGTATCAAAGCAGATATTAAGACTCACAACCCCCGCACAGATGGGGCCCATGATAGCTCGGTGTAGGACTGAAGACCCTATTCAGGGAAACAGGGACTGTTTCAGTCATGATCTTGATGGCTGACTCTTTGACCCTCCCCCATACAAGCCGGGGAGTGACAGACTGGCTAGATCCCAGGGGAGGACATTGCAGCCAGCCCTGAGGAGTCAGGATAAGCTGGGGTTG
>JAQQSO010008176.1:0-10149 GCA_028658305.1 Pachyuromys duprasi
AATTTCATGATTTCCTCGTTTTTGATTGCAGAGTAGTATTCCATTGTGTAAAAGTACCATAATTTCTGTATCCATTCCTCGACTAAGGGACATCTGGGTTGTTTCCAGGTTCTGGCTATTACGAATAAAGCTACTACAAACATGGTTAAGCACACATAAATGATATCATCCACCATGACCAAGTAGGCTTCATCCCAGGCACGCAAGGGTGGTTCAATATATGGAAGTCAAAGTATCACTATTTGCAGATGATATGATAATATACATGAGTGACCCCAAAAATTCAACCAGAGAGCTCCTTCAACTGATAAACACCTTCAGCAAAGTGGCTGGATATAAAATCAACTCAAAAAATCAGTGATACTCTTATAATAATTCAGTTTCATTTCTCTATGTATCAGAGATACCATATGAAACCAAAACTAACCATTGGAGCCATTTTTGTTATTAACTGATGAGAAATCTAGAGAGCTGGAGATGAGCTGCTTTGTCCAGTGTGTTGCAAATCTATCCAGCTTAGAACCCTTTTCTCTGGATTTCTTACTGAGATGTCCAACCATTTTCCAAAGTGTGATCCCTGGGATGCTAATTCTGAAGGATGACAGTGAGTTTCTATCTGATGGTAATGTTAGTCTTGAGTATGCTGGAAAAACAATAATGTTTCTCACTTGGAAACTTAAAAATGATTGTAAGTACAGTCAACTTCCAATGAGTATAGAAAGTACACTTGTCCTTAAAATTAATTGACCCCAGAACTCTTGTAGTCTACCTTTCAGATTCAGAGTAATACAGAATATACTGGAGAACTGTACCAGCGAATGCTAAGCTAACCAAGAAGTTAGAAAAATATGTTTCAGCACAGACACACAAATGTGAAGTAATTGTGAAAAGGCAAACATGAACTTATGTGCATGAGCAGAGTGTGGCTATGACCACTGTTCATAAATAGTGGGACATTTTGAAGCCAAGCATATTTCATTATGGACGATTTAGACATACTGACTACAGACAACATTTAGTCAAAAAGACTGTTTGCATCTGATTAAAAACAAACAAACAAACAAACAAAAAACACCTCTCTGATAAAGCCAAAGAGCTCTTAAAGTTCAACAATAAGGAATGGACCAATGTTCTTAGCAGATGCCTAACCAGAGATGATATGCAGATGACAAATAACCGTATTAAAAGATACTCTATACCCTATACCATAGGGAATAAGGAAACTAAACCCAGGATTATTACACACAGAATGGCCCAAATCCATATTACTGATTGTAATGAAAAATGATGTGGAAATGGGGTACCATGGCAGGCCCCTGCCAAGGTGTGCCCCTGAGAAATTACGCCATGCAGCTGATCTGGTATAAGGAGGATTATTGGAAGAAGGGAAAGGAGTGAGGACCTGGCTAAGGGGAAGAGGCAGGTGAGTGGACATGTAGATAGGCAGACAGATGGAGCAAAGCTATGAGAGCAGAGAAGCGGGACAGAGAGCAGAAGAAGGGAGAAATGGAAAATGCTGGGAATGGAGAGAGGGTTGGGGTGTCAGGCCATTCTTTTCTTTTTTTAACATTTTTATTTTATATTAATCACAGGTTATGTACTTTGTATCCCAGCCTTAGCCCCCTCCAGCATTCCCTCCCTATCCCCCTATCCCTCCCTCATCTCCTCCCTGCACCTTTCCAAGTCCACTGATAGGGGAGGTCCTCCTCCCCTTCCATCTAACTCTAGCTTATCAGGTCACTTCAGGACTGGCTGCAATGTCCTCTTCTGTGGCCTAGCAAGGCTGCTCCTCCCTCAGGGGGTGAGGGTGGGGGTCGAAGAGTCTGCTATTGAGTTCATATCAGAGACAGTTCCTGCTCCCCTTACTAGGGTACCCACTTGGATATTGAGCTACCAGGCCATCCTTTTCTAAGCAGCACACACCTGGCTCACCCGGAGGCGAAAGCAGGTGATGGGAGTAGGATATGCCACTGGCAGATCCCTGAGAGGAACCTAGTTTAATCACCTTTACAGCTGACACTGCTAAGACCAAAAGTGAAAATAAGGAGAAGCAAGCAGAACTCTCCCTCATGGCTGGCAGCAATGTAAAATGGCGTTGCTGTATTGGAAGACAATTTGGTAATTTGCTGCAAACTAAAGTGTAGGACATTCAGACAATGGAATGCTGTTCACTGTTATTAAAGGAAGGAGAGGAGAGAGGAGGGAAGGAAAGGGGAGAACAGAGAAAAAGAGGAAAGAGAAGGGGAGGAGCCTCAAATCTGTAGTATTGAATTGGAAGAAGCAAGTCTAAAAGGGTTACAGAAATGTGATTCTGGTTACATAGCACTCTGGAGAAGGCAATCTCTAGAGACAGGAAGAAATCAGAGATTGTCAGGGGTTAAGACTTGGGAGAGGATGGAGTGCGCAGAGAGCACAGAGGATTTTTAATTATCTTGTATTGTAATCTGATGGCAGCTATGTATCATTTTCTTTTTTCTTTTTTCAAAGCCACAGAATGTATCATCAATGAACTCTAATGTGAAGACTTTGGATGATTATGACATATTAATAGTGGTTAATCAGTTATAACCAATGTGCTTTTTTGGTACATTTTGGTATTTGGAAGAAGGGATACATATGGGAATTCAGGAAATAAATTCTGTTCCTTCCTTCCAATTTTACTGTGAATCTAAAATTGTTCTTAAAGCGTAGTATGAAAAAGTGAGCCAAGTTTTTGAATGAGAGCTGCAAGTAAGCTTGCAAATGGGCAAGGAAAAAAAATAACAGTTTAAGTTTAAAATTGAGATCTTTGATTCATGTAGAATTGATTTTCGTGCAGCATCAGAAACAGATTTTTCTATATATGGCTATTTAGTTTTCCCAGGAGTATATGTGGACAAATGACACCTCCTATGCTACCCTCTGTATGTCTTAGCCACCATTGTTGAAAATTAGGTGACTAGGTGTGTGAGATTTTTTTTCTGGGTCCTCTGTGTTAGTCCATGACAGATTTCATTTTTCTTTACTTGTCCATAATCTGTTGGTGGGCATCTCAGCTGGTTTCTTCCCTCGAAGGAGAAATAGCATAGCTACAAGTGAGGATATGCAAAGGCCCTGGAGCATGCTGCTTAGTCTTGAGAGCGTATACCCAGGAGAGGACAGCTGGGTCATGCTGCAGCGCTGCTTTGGATTTTGAAGGAAGCATGACACTTCCACCAGTATCAACAGGGCTTCTCTTTCCTTGCATGTTTAGCAACATTTGTTGTCATTTGACTGAGGTAACCATTCTGGATGGTGGAGAATCGAATCTCGAACAGTTTTAATTTACATTTCCCAGATCACTAGGGAAACAGAACACTTTTTCAAATTTCTGTTGGCCATTTGCTTGTGCTTATGAGAACTGTCTATTCAGTTCATTGGCCAGTTTATTAGTTAGATAATTTCAGCTTTTGTGAGGAGGGATCAGGAAGAGGGGATAGGGTCGGAGGAAAGAACAGTAAGGGAGGAAGGACAAAAGCAGTGTGCTGGCATGTGTGCAAGGGTGTCCTAATTATAATTAAGCCCATTCATTGTGTATACTATCTTTTAAAAATTATCTTAAAAATAGAAAACTAATGAAGTAGCAGAGAGATGAAAAAGTTCTCTCCAAAGTTTACAAGAAAAAATGAACCAATGGCAACAAACTCATTATATGCTATATATAATGTATATTTACTTTCTATTATATATCTTCTTTCATTCAAACATAAACTTGTAAGAGTAGAGATTCTTGTAATCATTCCCCTACACCCTGATCAATTTCAGAAGTCTAGAACAGCCTCTGGCACACAAAAGCTCAATAAGCTGTGAATGGATAAATAACCCACTCACCAGATGAGGCAATCAGTACCCAGAGAAGTTAAGTGACCTTACTGGATCACACTACATGTCATCATGTCATGACTTAGGCCCAATTGGCCACTCTGGCTCTGAAGAACCGTGTTCTGTCTTTGTCATATGGTTAAAGTGACTTGTGAGTCACTCGTTAGCACTTCCACTTTCTGTGATAGTTCCCTAGAATGTATGTCCTCCCCCACTCTTATTTTCACCTTGTGGGTAGAAAGGATGGCGAATCAGCTAAAAACTAATAGACCTTTTTGCAGAAGGTCCAGGTTCTGTGGTCAGCACTCACATGATGGCTCACCAGCACCTGCAACTTCAGTTCCAGGGATCTGACTCCTTTATAGGTATTTACCAGCACCACAATCACATGCACAAACCCATACCTAGATACACATACAGAGAGACACACACACTCTTAAAAATAAACACAAACTTTCTTGATTATTTTATTCATTACTAAGGTGCCTTCTCCAAGTACTACAAATCCTCCTGACAAACACTCAGGTACTTTGTTTTCCTGCTTTGTGCATCATGCCAAGCAATGGCGATTTAAAGGATCGACCACTAAGCTTTAAAAACCTGTACTCCAGGAATCACGCTGCAAATTCTCTTAGAATATATGTTTTCTTTGACTATGATTAGCTCATTGGTGCCACATGTTCTGTGGGGCATTACAACAACATTTTCAAAATGGCAAAATAATGAATGAGGCATTTGATGGTAAAACAAGTAAATAGGTGGTTTTTATTTTCCAATAACAACCTGTAGCCACCCACTAGATTCTATTTTAAAATTTCAGTGCTTATGGAAAAACTGTTGACTGACAACTATTATTTATAAAAGACCCTATAAAGGGTATTAAAGATGTCAAGAATGTTTTATCTGCGAACCTAAAACCTGCCTCAGACAGAAATAAAAAACGGTTACAGAGTCAGCACATGCCTTTCATGTTAGTGGAGCATTTGAGAGCACCTGGGCCAAGGTTATGTGTTAAGTTAGTAAAAATACGTAATTCATGGGCTAACAGAAAAAGCCGCTAGACAGGAAGATGGATGGACTGAACATTTTCTGTGCCACCAAACAGCTAATGATCAGGTAAACACCTCTGAGCAAAACAAAATCCAGATTTGTTCCAGTCATTCTCTGGCCACCTTCTGAGCCTAGCGAGAGCAGCCATGGAGCTTCTAGGGGCCCTTCTAAGACTGGGGGCAAGCTGCAGCTCCTCTGGAAGACTGTGTCTTTCCCCCACCTTTTGCAGCCTAGCTTACTCAGAAACACCTGAGCATGCACGCATGTGCAAGTGAGTGCGTGCACGGGCACACGCTTACTCTTGCTCACAACCTAAGAGAACAGTTCTGGAGAAAGCAGGTCAGAGAAGCCAGTCCTCAGGATGAACTCTCTTTGGTATTTACCCACAGGGTACTCAGGTAGTACTTAACACTTAAGCTTCTATTTTGGATCGGGGAGGGGAGGAGGGGGCTGATCCCTATGTTAGGCACTGTGGCAGGTTGTCCAAGAACCTTGTCAGTATTAAGTAGCCATGATTGAGTAGTAAATGATGTGCAATTTTTTAAAGAAGTGATTTGTGCAAAGTAGAAATATAAAGACAGTATCTGTTAAAATTGGGTTTACCGAGCCAGTTATCATACTTGTTGGTTTTAAAGTGCTGTACTCAGATTAAATTTGCTTTATATATATATTTACAATTTCTATTAGCTTGTTATTCAATATGTTGTATTACTTTCATGCATATATCTGCACACCCATTATGAAATTCAAAGTTTACAATTTTTTGAAGCTGTACCTTCAAAGTCAGTGAATGTAGAATTAAAGTATACTACATAACCAAGGGGGGAAAAATCTATAGCATGGAACACAGGTATCCTGTACTCACCTATGATGGTGAAGCAAAGTACATGGTCATTGTGTCTCCATTATGGCCTTGTTTCATTGTCTGAATTTCTTTCTTCTTCAAAATTAAGTCCACTGTGGTTTGTTGAGTAAACAACAAAATAGCACACTAAAAAATAATTTGCTAGATAATAGTAAATTAATATTGTTCCTGTGTCTAGCCCAGCATTCTCCCCCAATTATCCCAGCTTTGAATAAGAGACAGACACTAGAGGAATGGTTCTCAGCTTTCCTAATTCTTAGCCCTTTAATATAGTTCCTCATGCCATGGTGACCCCCAACCATAAAATTATTTCATTGCTACTTCAAAACTGTAATTTTGCTACTGTTATGAATAGTGGCATAAATATCTGATTTGTAGACTATCTGGTAGGGTCACGGCCCACAGGTTAAGAACCACTGCGGTAGAGCCTGGTGAGATCTCAGAGGTTAATGTTGTTTGCTGTTCTTGCAGAGGGCACAGTCAGGAACACTGCCTGTAACTGTTTCTCTGATGGAGCCAATGTCCTCTTACGGCCTTCCGCAGCATTTGTGTGTGTGCACGCACACACAAATGCAAAATAAAAGTGAACCTTTAAGAAAAAGAACAAGCACCAATATATGAAATGAAATGTAAACGGTTTAAACAAAAGTGTTCCTTCTTAAATATGGCTATGTAAACGTGTTAGACACTTGTGAATTGTGAGCTGTTCCCATTGTGCCATCTACAGTAGACAGTGGTTATCTGTCTTTCCCAAACTTTATGAAGCATTCTCAAATAGTCAATAGAAGTTTTATAATTAGTTTCACCGTTTTATTTTGAAGTCCTCCTTTCTTTTCCTTTTCTCATATTCTCAAAGCTTAAAGTAACACATGCATATATGCCTTACAGATATATCCCTACACTTACTAACTAGCTCAATAAAACAATGCTGCTGTGAAAAGATTTGTCCAGCTCATACAAAGCAGAACTCATTATAAGGTGTCATGTCACATTAGCCATCTTAGGCTTTGTTGCATTGGCTGAAGGAAAAAACAAAAAACAAAAAAACAAAAGCAAGCACCTGGATCTCTTCACTTCACCCATGAGGATTAGTTCCTAAAATGCTGCCTCAGAAGGCCAATGTCTTGATCTCTATAATTCCTATTTCCCCCAATATTTTACTGTTTTCAAAATTTGAATTATCTTACAAAGAACATATTAATTTTATTGCAATCTCCCTTTTCCAAAACAATTAATGTAAGGTCTGAAAAGTAATAAAGGCTTAGAACCACAAAATAATAGTTAACGGTTTTGAATTTGTCATCTCTTGTGGTAATTACTGGGACTCTTGTTACTATTCACCCTGCCCAAAGTGGGATCTTTCCGATTTTCTGAAGTAAAGAAACAGCATCATCTTGGACCTAATCAATTATCACTTAACAATGTGAAGACGTCTGGGACCGGTTTTGAAGTTAGAGGGATAGACAATAGAGACAAAAACACATGTACTGAGGAGGTAATGCGTGGGTAGCCAAAGTGACAGCACAAATTACCTGCTAACATGTGCTCTTATGAGATGACAGATTGTTATTCCAAGAACTGCATTAGCATGGGCAGACTAAGTGCTGCTTTCTTGAAACTGATAAAAATCCTTGGCTCAAGTTCTGTCTGGTGGCTTGGGGTTTCTTTTAGCATTGAAACACCAGAAACATCAGGCAACTCATATCAATTCAACTAGATAAGGGGGTGGAGGGAAGCTTTTTCATCTGTCTTCATTTGCCTAGCAGAGTTTAAGGAAAGAAATAATCAAAAGTATATTAAGATATACACTCATTCAACCTTTCAACAAAATCATGATATGTGGCATATTCAAAAATAGATCAAATTTTGTTTGGAATACCTGCCATTGAGATTCTGCATTTACTTCTGGTTATTGTAAATAATTTGTCTTTATAACTGTTGCTCAAACCCCATATATCATTTTTACATATTATCTTCACAAAACTTATGACCTCAAAGGTCTCTAGACCTTCTCAGAGAACCTAAAGCTGACTACTGAAAGAGAGACTGTGTAGTCATTTCACTAAGCTTCTGCTGGCTCTAAATATCCCAGACATGTATTTATTATTTATTACACAAGTTATTCATTTTGTGGGGTAACTCAGTACAATAATGCCTTATCTACCTGTATCTAAAGTTTTTTTTTGTGGAAAAGATACAAGTTAAATATGGCTATAACCTTGACCCTGCTTTGTTCACCCACAGCCTGATAAAAAGGGGACCCTAGCCACTATAGCAGAAATATGTAGCCCCCAAGTTCATACCATCACCCACGTTGGCTGGAATTTAGGCACCTCCCCTGACATTGATTTATTGCTCTTAGATAGACTCTTGCTATGTAGTTAGTCGGGGCTAGCCTTTTCAACCCAAGACTCCTATCTTGGCCCCTCCACTGCTACATTACAGAGTTGTGGACCACCACACCCAGATTGGCATTGACTTTTAAACTATACCTAATAAAGACCCACCATGACTACCTTGTTTAGCTTTTAGAATGGTATTCCACCTTCTTAACCATTTGGCCTTACAAACAGCTGTGGTGCTCCTCACTACTTAGAATGGGATTTTAGCGGACACAATGAGAAATCCTTTAAGTGTTAATTTTTCTTCCATTTTAAACTGTGTTCTTTAAAGTTTCTCTTTTAATACAATCTCTGTTTTGTGTGAACAATGAAATGTTAGCAAACAACTGTAAGTGGAAAGACAATCCTAGTGTGAAAGAGTAATATTCCTGCCGAAGGAAGTACACAGAGCTAAAGCATTCAGTAAGAATCCAGGATTCCATATAAGATAAACACACAGCAGTGCAAACAGGAAACCTCTCTTACTTAACCCTTTCTCTTCTCTTGCCTTTAGAGTGCTCAGAGCCCATTCATTTACTCCAGTGGCAGACTTAATTTAGTATAGTTCATTGGAAGTAACAAATGAGAAATGTAGATAGCTTTGTGTGTGTGTGTGTGTGTGTGTTTGTGTGTGTGTGTCTGTGTGTGTCTGTGTGTAAGAGAGAGAGAGAGAAATCTTAACACAGGATGATCAGGAAAGAAAATGAGAGTTGTTTACTGTGTCCCTAAATGTCTTGTCATCATTGATGACATCTTGAATTAATGTGGTATTTTAATATAATGAAAAAATTATTCCATTGCTATCTAGGAAACCTATTTGTTTAATATTTAAAAATAATGTTCTAGCCACAGAATACTTGATGAATGCTACAAATGAATGGATATCTTGACATTATCTAGTGGACTAATTAGCACAGATATTAATGTTCACATTACTGGAGCAGACAGGCAAAATACATTATGAGTTCTTATTAATGATAATTAGAGAAAAGCTCAGTAATACAGCTTAGCAAGTTTTAATAAATTAAGAAAAGTTGACAGTCGATCCAAGATGGCTGCCACAAGAGAACACTGTGTCTGAGGACTAGGAGAGAAGAAACAATGCAGCGACCAGGAGACTGAACTCTGGGACCTAAAACACCAGCATTGTGAGTGCCAGGTGAGCAGAACTCCTATGGTGAAATAATCAAGTCGGAAAACCCTAGGGACACCCAGTATTACCTGGAAAAATCTTCCGGTGACCAGCTGCGCACAGCTCTGATCTGAACGAGCAGCCGCACTGGGTGCCCGCACCCGCCATTATAGACTGGATCACACAGTCTCGCAGGCAGCCTCAGGAGGAACTGGGTGCCATTTTCACTGAACTGCCCACTGCGAGCTCATACTGCACCCAGGTTCTGCTTCAACAGCGGGTGTGCTGCAGGCTCAGACCGATCGCCAGAACCACCCCACACTGAGTGGATTGGGGGACCATTTTGACCATTACGCACACTGCAGGGGCACTCGCTGAACGCTTCCACAAGCAAAAATTCAGTCAGTGTGTGAGTCTGCCTGCGGGTCTGGGAGGAAACCAAGTTCTGCCTCAACCCACTGGCATGCAGCAGGCGTGCACCGATCTCTGGAACCACCACAGACTGAGAGGATCCGGGGACCATCTTGACCAGACTGCACACAGAGGGTGAAAGCTGCATGCATCCGCCAGCAAAAACCTCAGTTCTGGTGTCTGTCCATGGGCCAGACAGATAAGGCCTCGGGCACCATTTCAGACAGGCCTGCATACAGCGGATGCACACCAACCCAAACCCACTGTGTGTGCCCCAAATATCATCTCAGATCATGGTGCACAGCCCCTGGCCCAGAAGGAGGCACCAAATCTCCATTCCAGGGGAGAGCCCTTAGCAGCAAGCCCAGGGCAGAGTGCAGAGCCCCCAGCTGACATCTCAAACCTGGACACTCAGACTCTAGCACAGAATGAGGAGGAAAGACTCCAGACAAGAGGGGTGACCAGCCTGC
>JAQQSO010008177.1:0-10149 GCA_028658305.1 Pachyuromys duprasi
TGGGATCTAGCCAGTCTGTCACTCCCCGGCTTATATGGGGGGGGGGGGGGTCAAAGAGTCAGCCATCAAGATCATGACTGAAACAGTCCCTGTTTCCCTGAATAGGGTCTGCAGCCCTACACCAAGTTATCATGGGCCCCATCCGTGCGGGGGTTCCAGTCCACATCCACACATGGTCCTTGATTGTAGAAAGCATCTCTTACAAGACCCCTGTGCCCGGCTCAGTTTTGTCTTTGTGGAGCTCTTGTTCTCCCCAAGTCTCAACAACCTCCCCCAGATCTATCATTACTCTCGCCCTTTGTCAGAGGCTTGATCTCGAGTCTTAATATCTGCTCTGATACATCGCTACATTGACCCCCCCCATAGGTAGTGACATGAATTTAAACAAAGGTTATAAAGTGTCATCACTTTGGATAAATACAGCAACTTCTATAAGTATGTGGAAAATCTGGCTGTGTTTTTCAGCTCCTTTTAGTGCAATGTCCCCAGTAAAGAGAAGGTCCATTTGTTCACTGTGGTAAGCTGTCATAACAATATTGTGTCTTTTATTTTTTCTGTGCCCTTCCTTCCACTAGATCACTAATTTTGTAATTGATATGCCCTCCCTATTATTATGTTTGTTTCCAAGAACTTAACCTGTATTCCTGCCAATCAAAAAAAGATTTGACATAAAGTGTTAAGAATAATAGGCCGTGATGTATATACATATATACACATACGTGAGGGGGGTTGCTAGTCACTGAATTATGTAACTCAAGAGAAAGTAAATACTATGTAGGTAATAATAGAGAATAAAAATAAATTTTCAGTGGAAAAGAAATTCAACTATTCCACCTTTCAGGGAACTTTGGGAAACAGATATCATGAGTTTCTTGATTATGTATGTCAGGGAAAAAAATGATTAGAAGTACTAACCAGATTATCTGTGTGGATGTTAAAGTTTTGCAAAATGTAAGAGTGAAAGTCATGACTAACTACTGGGATGAAAAGAAATTTTTTGGAGATGTTAAACTTACAGGTAGTGCTTCTCAAGCATAAGGCCTCTGAGGTGGTAAGTGACTGCTTGAAGGCTATAAGAGAAATTAATAAAGATTTACTGTCATTTCATCACTAAATTATTTGAATGTTAGTTAAAACACTTCCATTTAAGCTACAAAAAACCAGTATCTCTAATAAAGAGTGCACTTGCTGGAGCATGGGGACTCTTCCATGTGTTCAGGCACCATTGCTGTTGTGGTTGATTAGCAGCTAGGGAAGACAGACATATGGATACTTTTTGAGTATTGGAAAGAAGATTGTGGATAGCAGTTTAATGGGAGAGGAAAGGACAAAATTCTAAGGATGCTGGTCTTACCAATGACACATGAGTATGCTATATGAGTTGTAAATAACAAGTTTTAACAGTGAGGAGAATACTCAGTTTCTTTCTGGAAAACATTGAAGTCTGGACTGAGATCTGGATGAACCAGGGCCCTGACCTTATGTTTTGATTCATCTGTTTTAGCTTTTTCAACTTGTAAAGTGTAGAAGATATAACATTGTGTAGGTTAATGCAGGCTTCTAAAATATTGAATTTTATTAAATATAGTCAGAAAAATTAACATTCACATTGTCATATGATAAAATTTAGACTAAAGAAAACTTTGTGAAAAGAAAAAATGAGTGCCATTTAATTTATTAATTTCACATTAGTCTCCTCTCTTTGATATTAGGATGTCTCTTGCCTTGACTCTGGTAAGTTGAACAAAGTCTCATATCACTAGAACAGTGTTATGGGTAAAATTGATTGCTTATTAATGTTCCTCTGTTATTTAATGTGATTAATTCCATGATAGTGTTGCAAATTGTGCTTGTGTACAGGAGTCAAAAGAAATAACTGTAAGTCTCCTTCATTGTAGGACTGACCTTTGATAATTTGGGTATCAGAGCATCATCTAGCCTCCATGGGCATCTTCCATGCAGAATAGTTACATGACTTTGGTAAAACCTTACTATATTAAAATGATGAAATTGGAAATGGAAACAATTATTATTCACTCATTAATTGAAACAAAATGTAAAAACAACCATTATTACTTGTCACTTGTTCTAATTATTTGAATAAAATTTAAGCAAATTTTTAGGCTTGTTTTTCCTTTCCCCATCCTGTTTTTAATGAATATTTTCAATAGTGTCACTGGGAGAGTGTTGGATTTATCTATATTTAATTAACCAACATATTCAATTGCCCAATCTTACAATATTGAAAATAAGCATTCAATAAATTTACAACTATTGACAGTAACTGTATGCAAGAAATTCACATGCAGAACACAAGCACGCACAGACACGCACTTACACACACTTTTTCCTTGAAGGGTTTTATATTTTTGGCAATTCATAATTCTAGACACAAAAAAGCCGGGTCAGGTCCTACACACCTGACAATCTGAGGGATTCACTCAGGCTGTAATTTCACCTAATAGTTCAACTGATTTTTTTTTTCTGAACTTTAGAACATTTTCAGGGTTCACTTTTTGGTGACTTTTGAAGAATGGATGTGGCTGTTCATTGACTGATGGATAGAAGCTATTTACCCTTCCTAAGGCCAATTTGAAATTTCTAGCCAATTGGGCAGTCGTTTTATAGATTCTTCTGGCACCTTAAAAGGGCCTGTTTTATATGTTAGCAGTTTTGCCATCATTATATCAATCTCATACAGTATAATTTGATTTTCATTGTCTTTTTCAAAAGCAATATAAAAAGTAGTAGGACTCATTGGGGGGTTCCTTCCTTCCTCATTCCCCACCCCCTTGGCTTACTCCTACTGTCTCTCATGGCTGACTTCCTGGCTCTGATGCTCTCTGCTGCGTTGTTCCCTGAACCATTAA
The DNA here is from genome assembly GCA_028658305.1 of Pachyuromys duprasi. Lineage (NCBI taxonomy): Eukaryota > Metazoa > Chordata > Mammalia > Rodentia > Muridae > Pachyuromys > Pachyuromys duprasi. The sequence continues at coordinate 2,871 of JAQQSO010008177.1, forward strand.
GGCAGCAGCTGTGTTAGAGATGCATCCATTGGGGTTAAGTTCCCCAAGATCTGTGGATGTCTGCCCTGTGTTCAGTTGTGAATTTTTGTGGTCATTTTCATTTGTTGTAAGTTTCTACAAAAGGGGCCACAGACTTTCTCAAGTACAGATGTATATGTTGGGCCTGGCTTTGATCCATACCAGCAAAAGCAACAATAAAATAGTCGACATCATGGGTTCATCAGTTCGCATGTTTAATGTGACTGCATTTGGAATTGTGAGATTATCAGCATTGATAAGTGATTGGCTGGTATTGGCTCTACAACAGTAAGGGTTGCAGGAGGGAAAGAAATTTTAGGAAGCACAGATCGTTCCTCTGATCTTTATTCCCAGTGTGATCACAGCAGATCTTCCTTTCTCCAGAGTAGACCCTAGAGCAGAAAGAACTGCAGAAGCATTTTCTCCTTCATTTTTCTTTTTTACCTCTAAATAAAGTTCATATTATAAAAAAGAAAGTGACATAAAAAATAAATTTCAGGTTTATGTTTAGTTTGTGTTAACATGTACTAACTAATAAATATAAGTTGTTAATAGAACAGTAAAATTGAAAATTGTTTCAACATGAAGATTATACTTTATTTGATATAAGGAAACAAACTGATTTAATATTAAATGATTTCATAAAGAAAAATTCTGAGTTGTGAACAGGATTATTAACATTTCAGGCTAAATAATTTCTATATGTTTATGTTTCTTAAAAAATTACCTCAAAATAATTTAATTATATGAATTAAATCACAGCTGTCATACTACAAAAGGAATACGATACAAAAGGAATGTGCTGTTACTTAGCATCATAACACTGTTTCTTCTTTCTGTTCTCTCAACAACTGTTTAATGAGACATAAAGACAGAATCCCAAAACTTTTGTAATCACTTTGATTTTCAAATAAATAAATACTGAATGTTTGTCTGTGGGTCTCTGCACCTGTTCCCCTCAGCTGCTGGGTGCTACCTTTCTAATGACTATGGGGCTAGGCAACAGTCTATGAGTATAGCAGAATATCATTAGGAATCATTTTTCTACAAAGTCTGTGCTATCCAGCCTCTGGATCCTGGCCCTGCAGGATGAGCTCCCTCTTGTGTCATGAATCTCAACTTAGGCATGTCATTGATCGACCACGCCCACAAGTTTTGTCACCTTTATCCTATCGAATCTTGCAGGCAGGACAAATTGTACACTGAAGGTTTTGTGGTTGGGTTTAGGTTCAAGTCCCACCAGGAGAAGTTATGCCTGTTCACAGGAGATAGCTAATTCAGTCTCCATATTCCCCATTGCTAGGAATTTTAGAGTTATCCTCATGTATTGCAGGAGGGTTTCCATTGCCCTAGGTTTCTAGCTCCATCAGAGATGCCCACTCCCAATCCCAGCTGTCTCTCCCAGTCCTCTCTGCCAGCGTCATCCTCCCACCTCGCTCCCCTGTTCCCATCCCATTTCACCAGACCCTACTCTTGTCTACCTGCTCTGCTGTTTCTACTTCCCCTTCACAGTGAGATTTATTTGGATGAATTTGGGGAATCCTGCTGAAGAAAGAGTGAGGAATCCAGATGGGACAAGGAATCCACAAGAAAATCCACAGTATCAACTAACCTGTGCTGACAGAGGCTCACAGAAAGTGAACTGACCACCAGGGAGTGTTCATGAGACTGACTGTGGCCCTCTGACATATATGGCAGTTGTGTGGCTTGGTCTTCATGAGAGACTCCAAAGTGTGGGAGGAGGGGATGTCTCTGACTCTGTTGCCTGCCTTTGGGACTCTCCTCCTACCGGATTGCCTCCCATTGCCTGAATAGGTGAAGAAGAGCCTATTCTTACTATAATTTGATATGCTATGGCTGGTTGATATTCGTGGGAGTTCTGCCCTTTTCTAAAGAGAAACCAGGAGGAATAGGTGAGGGTGAGGTTGGAAAGAAGAAGGACTGGGGGAAAAGAGGGAGGAAAAACTGAAGTCAGGGTGTAAATTATACATATATATATATATAATAAAAATGAATAAACAGTTAATTAACATTCAAAAAATTTGTTCACAACCTTTTAATGGAAGGCAAATTCAATGAACCCATTAACTCTTAACTCTGACTTTTTAAATGATCATATTTCATAGATAATTTACTTTATTATCTTTATAATTGAGTTGGCAGAGTATCACTCACATACTTTAGAGAGAGTTAATACATATTTCAATTTCATGAATTAAACCTTGTTAAGTTATTCTTTTTCACCTCAAATATTTTGTGTATTTCATGTCACTTCATACAATTTCCCCCTCCAAATAAATGGAGGACATGGAAATGTGAGGTTGAATCAAACCTATCTTGTCAAAAGTTCTTATCCATGAGAGGGAAGGAAGCATGATTTTCTAAACTTGCAATTTAGCTAACAGCCTTGCAAAAATCTTTGTCTCTTCTACCTTGTCTGTATGTAAACAAGACACTCTCTTACTCAAAGATGCTTTAGGATATTTCATTAGAGATGCACAGTTGCATTTATTATATGTTACGGCACTCACATAATAAAAGCAACGGCTTCATAATTAGACAGTCACGAGTTTTGCACATAGTAGATAGTAACCTCCTTTAACAGAAACTCAAGTGCAAACTTTCCAGTCTTTTGCTAAATGTCTTTGAGATAAAGTCTATTTCACCTTGAATATATACCAAAGTCATACAAATATTTAAATTCCTACATTTTCTACCTCCTTCTCTACTCACACTCTTAAATTATTCTCTGCTTGTTCACCCCTCTTCTTCCTCAGCCATAACAACTCAGACTCAAAGCTTTTTCTAGAAGTTCAGTGCAATTTCCGTCTTAATATTTTACCGAAGCCAAACCTGTAAAATTTAGTCAAGTGTCTTTATATTTAAGTTCCCTTACTGGCCACACTTTTAGTGAAATGCACCCCACCTGGCCCCCAGCTGCACACAGGAAAAACAAAACATTATTACAATTATTCAGGCAACATGAAAACACAGCCCCAAGCAGTACATTCAGTGGCAAACCGTGCTCTGTTTCCAGTCCACAGCAAGGAATTGTGTGTATGTGTGTGTGTGCATGCTTTATATGTTCAACTTCATTTGTCTCCATATTAATGGTAGAATTTTGTCTCTATTATGTATCTTAGGAAAATTAATGTAACCTGTCTCAGTGTATCAGTCAGCAGATATATCATATGTAGAATTACAACAAAAGGAAACACAGATTTTGCATTGTGCATAGAGATAACAGTACTAATCTGCCGATATATTTTTTTGAAAGGAATGAGTAAATTTAGTTTTTTTCTTTTAGTGAGCAAGTTATATATAACTGAGAATTCACCTAGGCAGCATTTGGCTATAATTTTCTCTATGAATTTTGATGAATTGATACTAGTGTTTTAAATGAAGCAAACAAGAAACCTCAGTCTAGATCCAGACTTATTATAAAAATACCTCAAGCTGTTTTTTTTAGTTAAGCATTAATGAACACAAAGATTAACTTGCTTCATTGCCATATTGCAAGAATATCTTTATAAGAAAAAATGCCATTTGTTTCATTTCACTAAATATTATTATGTTTTACAAGTCAAGGGGTAATATAATTAAATTTTTCCTGTTAAGGTTTAACAATTTTCATCAGACTTAATGCTCACAGCCTCTCATCACTTACACACAATTGGTATTTTTAATTAAACTTTGAGTTTGAACTTTTCTACTATGATGAAACATCCCTTTCATTTTTGTAAATAAAAGGTGCATGTTGGAGAATAAAACCAGCATGTGTTATGCACCTGCTTCATGGACAGACTGGCTGACTTTTGCAAAACCTAAGCAGCTTTTTTGGTTTCTCAGACCATACGGAGCACAACAAATGAACAAGTGCTGTAGGGAACCGTAGTCCGCCTGCACACCTTTTCTTGTCCTTCACATTTCATTGTAATGAAACATTGAAATATAGCTCTAAGCAGAGCCTGCAGCAAACCCATTCCTTTCTCTTTTCAGTAATGCTCTTCTGATAGTGAAGGAGTAAAATGATGAAAAGGTTAGGCGATGCTTTAACTCATGCTTGCAAAGGTTATAATTGTGTCATCATTCAGGTCAAAGTATAATCAAAGCTTCAGTTATTCATATCCCAGTCGTACTGATGTCAGGAAAAATATGATAAAATAGGTGTTCCAATATTTAAATACAATATGTTGTTATAAATCTTTAGTATTAATAACTTTTAAATTTACTGCATGCCTGAATATTTATTTCTTTTAATGTCAGCATGCTATTTAAGCTATCAACCATATAAGATAAAAAGCAACTTATCATATTACAGTAAATTGTCTCACATGGCTACTCAAACATTGCAATCAGGATGTAGAGTTTGAAAATCAATGTGGGCACTCAGATTGCAATCCACAGTATTCCGCTTAATACATCAATCCACAGCCACAGGAAAAGGAAGACACCTCACTTAGTTCATAGTTATATTTCATAACACTTTCTACTGCTGTTTCAATAGGAAACTAAGGAATACAACTGGTGCTTAGGCATTCAGAAAACCATTAAGCTTATAAAAATATTTAAATTTAATTTAAAAAAGTAAGTATATATACTAATTTCCCACCCATCTCTTAAAATAATGAATAGTATATTTATGAAGCTAATTCTGCATCCGATAGTAAATATACTGAGTGTTATACTTTGCTAAATATTCCCTGAGAGAGTCTATTATATATTTCATATATTTTTATTCAAAACTCTAAGAACATGTGTTCAGCCTTTCACAAAGAGGAGCATGGTGAACTAGAAACAAGACATACCTTAATAAGCCATGGTTGTCAATCCTCGAATTCTTCTATCTTAGACTATCTAGTCTTTACAACAATGGTGAATAAATTTCTCTTACCTGTTGATTGTTTAGCATAAGGCATTTCATAACAGCATCAGGAATTTGCAATCTGTTTGGTAGTTCTTTGTTTACTTTGTATTATGCAGCATCTTCATAGATTGTGACATTTCATCATTAATGTACAAAATATGGTACATAAGAATAGAAATGGTCTTTTCTGCTGTCTCTTTTGTCAACATTTACATTATTACACATGCAAAATTATGAGGCTCTTATTAATTGTAAATTTATTTATTGGAGTATATTTTACTAGGCAACTTCTGACTAATGATAACCACACTATTTTTCAAGAGGTTATAAAAGATATTTTGTACTATTTCTTAGGATAATTTTGTAAAATAGTCTATAATCATACATAAGAAGAAACACATTAATAAGTATAATCCATTTAAAGAAAAACTTTTGGGATATAAGGTATGGGTTTCTTGTTCATTAAGGCATCTCATAGCTTTGAGGTGTTGTTCATGATAGTATCTCAAAATTGCATATAGACCCATGTAGAATTTTCTAGATTCAATGTCATGCTCTAAAAGTAATTGTATCCTGGGGCTGGGAAAATAGAACAAGTGTTAAAAGCTCCAAATGCACAGGACTTGCATTTGGATATCATTAGTATTATGACAACTGACAAATGTTTGTAATTCCAGTTCCGGGATACCTGAAACTTTCTTCCGGCCGCACTGGGTGCTAGGTGCACACTTACATCCTTGCAGGAAAAAGGCTTGTGCATAAAAAAATGGAAACAGGTAAATTTAAAAGAAGAAAAATAAAAAATGAACATATGGCATAGTCAGACATGGTTGTGAGACACGAACACAGAATATTAACATAATGTCATAATAAATAAAATTTTATTAGTTCCCAAAACGTACAATGCAATTACATTTGATTTAATAAATTCATTGCACTGCACAATGGCAACAATGGCAAACTGGTAAGAGACAGTCAAGCCAGCAGACAATATTCTTCCTAAGTAGTAGAATTATCTTTCTACTTTGTGCCAAAGTATTAAAATTCTTTGTCCCCTATCAGTCAGGAAACAGCACATACCAAGCAGAAATGTAGTGAGTAATTTCATATGTGGTCTGATGAAATCCATCTGCCATCTCTAAAGTTTAGAAAAATACAATCTTCTAAAATCAAAACATCAAACAAAAACAACATATTCTAATTATTTATTGTTCTGAGAAGACTGAATATCACTAACAAAATAGCTTCTTGACTTTTTTGTTATTTGTTCATTATTTTTCATATCTAATTAAGCATGGCCATTCCATCAAAAAAAAACCTGTATTTTTTCTTTCTCCTCGCACCTTCAGAATCTCATTTCTTTCAAATGGCTTGTCAAAACAATTAAAAAATTTTTTTTAATTTAAAAACAATTCTGAGGACAGCTGTTAAAGGGACAAAACATTTGCTTTCCACATTCACACACACACATTTGTTTCACACTCTCTCTTAACCTAACCTGTGATTGATATAAAAATAAATAAATTAAATTTAAAAAAAAGAAAGGTACAAATATGCATAAAATGAGGCTTTCAGGATGCTCGTATGAGGCATAACTTCACTCATATGCGCTTTCCCCTAGGTGATATGTTTGAAATGTTCATGTTTATTCCTCATTTTATAGAACCAAATGAAGTATTTCTTATTTCAAACATAAAATCACACATATATGAGTTTAAATTTAGTTGAGTTTATATATCGATAAGTATTTGGAATTATGAAATTATATGTTAAGAAAGCATGCAAATACACAGCTACTAACTACAAATGACCAACATTACAGCTCAATACATTCATGATACATGGAAATTGTTAGCTCCCAAATTACACAATACAGTTTACTTCAGATTTCACAATTTAACTACACCACATTATACAAATAACAGCAGATCAGCAGGAGAAAATCTACACATTGTGAATGTTCTTGCTTAGTAGCAGCACTGTCTCCTTACTTTGTGACACAGAATTTAAATTTGTTGATCCTTGTAAATTAGCAATCACCATACACACATATACTTATATTTATTTATATTTATATGAATGCATATAAATACATGGTGGTAGGTATAGAAATTCAGAAAGAGGGGAGATCCAAGATGGCTGCCATGAGAGAACACTGTGTCTGAGGAGTAGGAGAGCAGAAACAATGCAGCGACCAGGAGACTGAACTCTGGGACCTAAAACGCCAGCATTGTGAGTGCCAGGTGAGCGGAACTCCTACGGTGAGAAAATCAAGTGGGAAAACCCTAGGGACACTCAGTTATTACCTGGAGAAATTTCCCTGTGACCAGCCATGCACAGCTCTGATCTGGACGAGCAGCCAGCTGGGTCCCCGAACCCACCACTATAGACTGT
>JAQQSO010008178.1:0-10149 GCA_028658305.1 Pachyuromys duprasi
AGACCCACCCCATGGTAGAGAGCCAGCTCCTGACACTAATAATGAAACTGTGCTGTGCTTGCAGACAGGAGCCTAAGTGATTGTAGTCTGGGAGGCTCCGGCCAGCAGCTGATCTGTACAGATGCTGAGACTTGCAGCCAAACATGGGGCAGATCTCCAGCTGTTCTGTGTGACCACATCTTAGACAGGCAGGACTAGTGGAAGGAGGGGAACTAAAAAGACTGAGACATCGACTAAGGAGCATGTACGGTCTGGACCTAGGCCCCTTGTACATATGTGGCCTATGGGCTGCTTGGTTTTCATATGGGGTAGTCTAACATGGACTCTATTGCCTGCATTTGGATCACTTGCCCCTGGCAGGGCTGCCTTGCTGGGCTTCAGGAGATGAAGATATTCTTAGTACTGATGTGACTTGATGTCCTGGGGAGGATTGATATGGGGAGGGACTCTCCTTTTCGGGGGGGGGAGGGAAGTGGGGAAGGGACAAAGAAAGAAAGAGGGTATTGGGAGAAGAGGAGGGAGAGGGAACCCTTGAGATGTAAAGTAAATAAACTGAAAACAAATAAAAAGGCATGACCTCATACAAACAATCTGAGCATCTCAAGTTCATTGAAGGGATGCACAGTGATCCCGCTGTCTTTAAGCCGTGTCAGGAGTCAGGCATGTGTCAGAGAATGGGGACACCTCGGAAGTTCTTGTGCTCGGTAGGCTCCTCCCCTCCAGTGTTTGTTCAGACCTTGCCATTACCCTACAGAATCATAGCTGAGAAAAGCTAACAAGAACCGTGCAGTAACCACGGGGCACCAGAAGGTAACAACCGGCTTCCAAAAGCTAGTGACAACCAATTTCATTTTAAAAAGAAATATGCATATTTCTATTAAATATCAGTACTATTTGTAATTAAAGTTAAGTTGTATACCAATTGGAAGACACTGGAGTTTGAATATGAGGCCTTGTTCTTAATAGGGATGAACATCAACACTCAGCTATATTGATTGAGCCCTTACATAAGCTTCCAATCTCCCCCATACACTCCAGGGAGTAAACCCTGGCTAGATCCCAGGGGAGGACATTGTAGCCAGCCCTGAGGAGACAAGATGAACCTGGGTCAGATGGAAGGGGAGGAGGTCCTCCCCTGTAGGTGGACTTGGAGTGGGTGGGGAGGAGATGAGGGAGGGATGGGGAAAGAGGGAGGAGGCTACGCCGGGGATGCAAAGTACCTAACCTGTGATTGATATAAAAATTAAAATTAAAATTAAAAAAAGAAAAATACTATAATAAAATATCATTTATATATAATATTTTATTACTAGCTATGATTGTAACAGTATTTTATATATGTACACATTCACAGTTCAAATAAAAGGGCAAATTCTACCAATACAGTGTCATGAATGACCTAAGCCTGCATGTCACAGTATCATCAGTTGCTTGAGGCTGACGCAGAAGTTGTATTCCCACATACTGGTATCAGGAAACTCTGAACCACAAAAGTGAATTTACTGTTGTGCTGTTTTATATTGTCATGTAAATTTTTCAAACAAACCGACAAATTCAAATAAAACTTTTTTTTAAGAATAATTGACCATATCTGATTGTAGAAAAAGCTTCTAAATTTATCACTATGTGGTCAGCTGTGGTTGATTTCCAGCCATGAACTGCAAATGAAATGAGCATGCAAAAAAAAATTACTTTTTTCATAAAGATGAAAAAAAAAGCCACTTCTGTTAAAATACTGTGGGTTTCACTTACCAATTATTTGCACATGTTACTTTACATACTGATATTCTCCCTTACATTCTTTATTTTATTTTGAGATTATAAAATAATTGCATCATTTTTCCTTTCTCTTTGCTTCCTCCAAACCCTTCGTATAATTCTTCTTACTCTTATTCATGGTCTCTTCTTTCATTAATTTGTAATACATACATACATTGACATCTCCTTTTAAATGTGTTTTTAAATATCCCTTTGTTAAAATGTCATTGTTATTCAAATTTCTTCTGGGCTTGAATGTTCCCTCATTTACTCTTATTCTAATTAACAAAGGAATTTTAATTTCATTTATTACATTTCATAGCTTCTTAAGATTTCTGCTGTTTATTTTGTTTTATATTTTAATAATTCTTGTTGGTCATTTTAGAAGATCTTATACTTTTATTAATGAACTGCATTATTTTTCTTATCTGAATATATGAGTTATATATAGTCACTTAAATTATTATGTTATAGTATAGTGTAGTATAATATAGTATTGTATAGTATTATATTATACTTGCCTTTTAAATTTTGTCTGTTTGTACCTGTTAATGGTCCTTGGCTTTCTTGTACATTTTATTATATCTTATTTAGATTTGTTTACATCATTTTTATGTAAGAGTCTTATGCCTAATGTATGTATGTAGTCTATCTGCAAGTTTGCCCACAGAGGTCACAAAAGAAAACTAGATCACAGAAAGTGTAGATATAAATATAATGTGGGTGCTGGAAAATAAACCTGGGTCTTCTGCAAGAATAGGAAATGCTCTTAATCTGCTTAGCCAACTCTCTAGATCCACCTGTATTTTAAATTAAGTTTTTATTTTTTATATTAATTACAGTTTATTCACGTTGTATCCTAGCTGTAGCCCTCTTCCTTATTCCCTCTCAATCCCACCCTACCTCCCTCATCTCCTCCCCTGCTCCTCCTCATGTCTACTGATAGGGGAGGTCCTTCTCCCCTTCCTTCTGACCCTAGCCTATCAGATCTCATCAGGACTGACTGCATTGTCTTCCACTGTGGCCTGATAAGGCTGCTCTTCCATTAGAGGGAGGCAATCAAAGAGCAGGGCACTGAGTTCATGTCAGAGACAGTCCCTGTTCCCATTACTTAGGGAACCCAGTTGGAGACTGAGCTTCCATAGGCTACAACTGAGCAAGGGTTCTAGCTTATCTCCATGCATGGTCCTTGGTTGGAGTATTAGTCTCAGAAAAGACCCCTGTGCTCAGATTTTTTGGTCCTGTTGCTCTCCTTGTGGAGCTATTGTCCTCTCCAGGTCTTTCTATCTCCCTCTTCTTTCACAAAATTCCCTGAATTCTGCAGAAAGTTTGGTCATGAGTCTCAGCATCTGCTTTGATACCTTGCTGGGTAGAGTCTTTCTGAGGCCCTCTTTTCCTCTGGGGTAGGCTCCTATCCTGTTCCCTGTTTTCTCCCACTTCTGATGTCTATCCTGTTTGCCTTTCTGAGTGAGGATTGATCATCTTACCCAGGGTCCTCCTTCTTTCTTAGCTTCTTTAAGTGTACAGATTTTAGTATGTTTATCCTATATTATAGGTCTAATATCCACTTATAAGTGAGTATATACCATGTATGTCTTGCTGCTTCTGGGATACTTCACTCAGAGTGATCTTTAAATGTGTGCTAAATGATAGTCCTTACATCACTTGGTTTATCCTGAGATTAAAGCTAAGGCTATACTACCACATTCCAGAAACACTAAACATGTGCTCTTGCAAAACATTTACAAACACTATGAGTTCAGTCTTGATTTCTTTATTCCCCTATACTATGGAAATAGTATGAAGTGGGGTGAATAATCCCCTCGAGTGCATTGTCAAAACCACAAATTATCAAGAGAGGTTTCATATACACTATTTGATTCCTGGCTGAAGCATTTCACTTTCCCAATTGTCACTGTGTGGTCTGTCTTTTGGGTTTGCATGCAGAAAGAATATTTGTTATTTACCCTTGATTATAGATAGATCATTTTTTAGACAGAAAACAGACTTCATTGGTTCCCAGTATCTACCTCCCATAGAATGCTGAAAACTCTTTGATAATATTGTATTGTATATTTCTAAAATTACGTTGCTACCTGCTTCTGTTATTAACAGGGTTCAGGTAGTAGCTTGCTCTTGCTAAATCTATCCTCAGAATTAACCTGTACAATTTTCATGTGGCTTGGCCTTAAAATTCAATGAAATTTGTCCGATTTTGTATACTTTCAAATAGTCATTGATGCATTCAAGTATTATTTTAAATAGGTAGTGTTTTAGTTTTTAGAAAGTGAAATTTAGGTTATCTAGATACTCATGTTGTCAAAAATTAGATGTCTAGACATAATTTCAAACAACAGAATTCAATGCAAATGAAAGCAAATATAATGTAATAAAGCATGAGAGCAATACAGGAGTGTATTATTAATAGTTTTAGAATTATGACTGTGCATTCATTGTTGTTTTGCTCTGTTTTGAGTTTGGTTTACTTTGTAATCTAGGATGACCATGAACTCACTGCATAGATGAGGTTGGCCTTAAACTAGAAGAAATCAATCTACCTCCGTCTTCATAATTCTGGGATTTCAGGAGTGAGCAACATGCATGCTTGACTCTCTAAACTTTCAAAACCTTCTAGAATAAATAAGTTTTTTTTTTAAATAAATCAGGCTAGCATAAGGTCCACTCTGCCTGGGCATTGTGAACTCTAAGCTTCTAAATCCATCTACTGACAACAGATACTTTTCAATTTTTAATTTATTTTTATTAGTTACATCGTATTCACTTTGTATCCCAGCTGTAGCCCCTCCCTCAGCCCCTCCTATCCATCCTCCCTCTTCTCCTCTCATGCCCTCCCCCAACTCCACTGATAGGGGCAGTTCTCATACTTAAGATAGTTGATATTACTATTCCAAATTAACAGATAAAAAAGTAGAGTTGAAAACTTTAACTTTATAATGTTAGTGAGTGACAAATATGGAGTCTTCATCCAAGCGTTATTGCTACAAAGGCTATAGCTTAAAGACCCTCATCAGAACAAATTGAAACAATTTATTGGTCCTTATTTTATTGTTCTTTTTATTGGAGAGCATGGCAGCTCTCACTCTGTATGCACAGATGCATATACCATCAGTTAATGAAAAGAAAGGTCACGAATTTTAAAGGGAGCAAGGAGTGCAATAATGAGGGGGTGGCTAGAAGGAGGAAAAGACATAATTATATTACAATTTCAAAAATATTGAAAAAATAAAAAAGTCCCTCCTTTGGTAATGGATATTTCTTCAATAACATATTTCAGCAACTAATTATCTCAGTGTTTGGTTTTTCTCAAACATAAAATCAATGATTAAACTATATTCATTTCTTGCTATCTTTCAGGACTGAGATTATATTTTACAACAATTCTATTAGATAATTACTTCCTGGGTTTTATGAAATTAGAAGTTTCTCTTTTTACTGAAATTCTAACTGAAAAACCACTTGTGGGAAGATAAAACACAAAGCAGTACATAATAAAAGAATTTCTAGAATCAAGATGACTTTTTTCCTAAATATTTTCATCCCTATACTTAAACAAAAATAAACTGTATGCTATCCAGGATGTAGAGATTGTCACAATGAGAAATGCATAATTTAAAAATGGCCTGTTTCTAAAATTGGTTTACTTGAAAAACTGAAAAACACTGGTAGTTTGTGTTACTAATGGTACAAATGAACCCAGTAGTTTGTGTTACTAATGGTACAAATGAACCCCAGCATGTCTTTATCACCACCATTTCTTCAGAATACAACTTGCTTTTGGTAAACATCTACCATATACTTATATTCTCCAAATTCTTTCTATTACTTTTTTTTTTGAATGGCCAAGTTGTTTCTACTTTTCAAAAACACAATTCTCTTAAATGGAGATTTCTGAATGTGTGACCAATGTTTATCCTATAATATTTTGGCCAGAGTACTCTCTTTGTTGGGAAGCATAAAAGAATTATGTGAATTTACTAGTTTTTCTCATACCCAAAACTCAGCAGTTGGTTATGATCATTTTATTTCAAATGTATTGAAGCAAACAGATAGAAAATGTAAATGAAATGTCATTTCATATGAATTTCTGACAGCTAATTTACATGTTAAAATATATTTAACAACAGGTTTGTAAGTAGCTCAACATGAGTTGAGAAAATACCACTCGGTTGCCATCGCTTGCCCAGACAAAGACGTGATATATGAACAACAACACTGCACCACCATTGATCACATCACAACATATATGTTCTACTCCTTTTGTGGGACAAAGTGGCATGTAATAACTGCTGTTTTTACAAAGCAAAATATAAGAACTTCTGGAAAATAATGCAAAGGATATTACAACTAGGATCCTGTCATCTGAATTAGTTTCCAATCATAGTGATGATGTATTTTAGCAATTGATTTCACCTCTTTGTGTCTATTCCATTCACAAAATTTTAATAACCGTTAACATTTAATAGGAGCCAAAACCATTTAATAGAAAAAAGGTAGCATGAACAAATGGTGCTGGTCCAACTGGATGTCTACATGCAGAAAAATTAAAATAGATACATTTTTATCACCCAGTACAAAACTAAAGTCCAAGTGGATCAAAGACCTCAACATAAAACCAGATACAATAAATTGGTTAGAAGAAAAAGTGGGGAAGAGAACAGAACTCATTGGCACAGGAGACAACTTCCTGAACAGAACACCATCAGCACAGGCTCTAAGATCAAAATCAATAAATGGGATCTCTTGAAACTGAAAAGCTTCTGTAAAGCAAAAGACACTGTTGTCAGGACAAAACAACAACCTACAGATTGGGAAAGGATCTTCACCAACCCTATATCTGACAGAGGGCTGATATTGAGAATATATGAAGAACTCAAGAAGTTAAAAAGCAATAAATCAAGCAATCCAATTAAAAAACGGGGTAGGGATCAAAACAGAGAATTCTCTGTAGAGGAATACAGAATGGCAGAGAAACACCTAAAGAGATGTTCAACATCCTTAGCCATCAGAGAGATGCAAATCAAAACAACCCTGAGATTTCACCTTACACCCATCAGAATGGCTAAGATCAAAAACTCAAGTGACAGCACATGCTGGAGAGGTTGTGGAGAAAGGGGAACCCTCCTCCATTACTGGTGGGAATGTAAACTTGTACAACCAATTTGGAAATTAATCTGGCACTTTCTCAGACAATTAGGAAGAGCACTTCCTCAAGATTCAGCTATACCACTCCTAGGCATATATCCAAAAGATGCTCAAGTACACATCAAAGATGTTTGTTCAACCATGTTTGTAACAGCTCTATTCATAATAGCCAGAAAGTGGAAACCACACAGATATCCATCAATGGAGGAATGGGCACAGAAATTGTGGTATTTTGGTGCAATGGAATATTACTCAGCAATTAAAAACAAGGAAATCATGAAATTTGTAGGCAAATGGTGGAATCTAGAAAAGATCAGTCTGAGTGATGTATCCCAGAAGGAGAAAGACACACATGGTATATACTCACTTATAAGTGGGTACTAGACCTATAAGATAGGATAAACACAGTGAAATCTGTATACCTATAGAAGATAAACAAAAAGGAGGACCCTGGGGTAAGATGATCAACAAATGGGATGGACATTGGATGTAGGAGAAAACAAGAAACAAGACAGGAGCTTACCACAGAAGGCCTCTGAAAGTCTCTATAGCAGTGTATAAAAGCATAAACGGAGACTCATAACCAAACCTTTGGCAGAGTTCAGGGAATCATTTGAAAGAAGGGGGAATTAGTATGACCTGGAGAGTACAGGAGCTCCACAAGACCTAATATATCTGGGCACATGGGTCTTTTGTGAGACTGTATCTCCAACCAAGGACCGTGTATGAATATAAACTAGAACCCCTGCTCAGATGTAGCCCATGGTAGCTCAAGTGGGTTTCCTAGTAAAGGCAACAGGGACTATTTCTGACATGAACTCAATGGCAGGCTCTTTGACATCCCCCCAACACTGGAGGTAGGAGCAGCCCTGTTAGGCCACAGAGGAGGACTTTGAAGCAGGGCCTGAAGATATCTGATAAGCTAGGGTCAGATGAAAGCGTAGGAGGACCTCCCCCATCAGTGGACTTGTTAAGGGGTAGGGAGAAGATGAGGGTGGGAGGGTAGGATTGGGACAGAATGAGGGAACAGGATACAGCTGGGATACAAAGTTAATAAACTGTAACTAATATTAAAAATATAAATTTAATTAAAAATAAAATAATAAGAAATAAAAATACATAAATTATTTTTTAAAGTAAAAAAAAATTAAAAGAACAATCAAAATTGAGCATGTTAGCAGGTATAAGGACTGTAATTTAGGACCAGCTCATAGCAAAGCATAACTATGAGACACTGTGATGTGTAACTACTGTTGTTCCTGCTTTATTGAACTGGAAGTATAAGAAGTACCTAAGAAATGGTCCACCATTATTAATACTGTACTTGATGATACGTAACAGAGTGAATTCTAGGAAGAAGATTCCAGAAATGTATAATGTACAGGTGTCTGTTAAGGCCAGGGTTTGTAGATGACAGTTTGCATATTAAGGTCAAATTGAAAGCAACCAAGGTGCCAAGATGCTTGATAAAGCCCACACAGTACTGTGAATATCAATGTTCTCAGGATTGATGAGAAGTCTCTTGGAGAAACATGAAAGCAATGAAACATTGTTCTGTTGGCAGTAAGACGGGGAGGCATTCATCATTACAGTATGGTCATCTGTGTACGGCTTCATTTGTTTTCAGTATTTCCAGTCAGAACATGATGATGGATCATGTCTTACAAAGCTCTTGCTTACTTGACAAACTTATGTTATTGGCTTTACATGTAGTTTCTCACTTTTTTATATTTTAACTGAATATGCCTTATTCACAATAATTTGTTTATTTTATTTTTTAAATTTAAGTCATTTTATTTTAATCACAGGTCATTCACTTGTATCCCAACAGTAGCCCCCTCCCTCCCTCATTTCCTCCCAGCCCTCTTTCAAGTCCACTTGTAGGGAAAGTCCTCCTCCCCTTCCATCTGACCCTAGCCTGGCTGCAACTTCATTATCTGTGGCCTAGCAAGGCTGCTCCTCCCTCAGGGGAGGGGGAGGGGAGGAGGAGATCAATGAGACAGTCACTGAGTTCATTTCAGAAATAATCTTTGTCCCCCAAATTTTAAATGTCTTACCTTTCATTACTATCTTCTTTTATACATGGAAAGACTGTTGCTTCTGTAGGGTTAACATCTAAAGATTTGGGGCTCACTAACAATGATTGAACTATAATTTACATTATTATTCTGACTAATCCTTTGGGCAGAACTAAGTCTGAGTTTTTGTAGGTCCTAAGGTATTTCATATACCTATTTCCCATAATACTAATATTCTGAGAGGGCATTTGTGAATGGTGTGTACTTTTTCAATTATTAATCACAATTTTAATTCATACTATATGGCTCTATTTTTACAATATTACGGTGGAATTCTATACATTATGGAAATAGTTTTTGGTATTTAAATGCAAAAAAAGAATAAAATTATAATTAAATTCATGCAAACATTATGCTTTTTGACTTTGATGAAGCCTTAGGACTAAAACCTAAGTACTTAGAGCACACAGTGAACATCAGCCTACAAAACAAAGTGAAAACAGGTCTCAGGAAAAAAAAAAAGATTATAATATAAAAATGCAGCTATATTCATAAAATATTTATGAAGATGGATAAAGGAAATAGTTTGGCTCCAAATCACAGGAACCACTCCTTACATTAACAAAAGGAACATGAATATGTGGGTGTCAGAAATGCCATAGCCTTTACTATGGCAACTCCTGCAGTATAATGAAAGCACAATTTAAAAGATCCTGCTAATAAATAAATTACATAAAAAAATAAATGTGAAAAAAAGATCCGGCTTACATGAACAGAATGAGGTCCTTTTAGTAATCATCCCATGAAAGCAATGACTGCACACTCCCCTGATCAAATCTCATCAGAAAACAGATGGAATTTGTATACTCAGGTATGCTGCTATTGACAATAGTTTGCCATGCTAATACCTAAGTATACAAATTGCAAGTTATTGCTTTTATTACTCAGGACACAGGGTGGCCAGAAAAGGCAGAAATCTATCTCTTTTTTTGCATCTATATTTCTTGTTTTGTGTGTTCACACGGAAAATAACTGAGCAATATTCATGTAAAATTTCTTTATAGTTCAGAGTCTATTTTGCAGTTCTTTCTTTTTTTTAATTTATTTATTTTTATCTCAATCACAGGTTAGGTACTTTGAATCAGTACCTAACCCCTCCCTCAGTCCCTCCTACCCTCCCACTCCCTCCCTCATCTCCCTCCTCCCCGCC
>JAQQSO010008179.1:0-10149 GCA_028658305.1 Pachyuromys duprasi
TTGTTCTGTCATGAAATCTGTAGACAAATCGATGGAACTAGAAAAAAATGTACTGAGTGAGGTTACCCAGGTTAGAAAGATAAATATGGTACGTATATGCTTACATTTACATTTTAAATACTTCATAAATAATAAACATGCTATAATCAATAGATTTAGGGAGGCTAGGCATAGCAGAAGGGACTGGGATAAATACATGAATCTCACTGTGAGGGAAAAATAGGATCGTTTTTACTTGTAGACTGGAATCAGGGTTGGGAGTACTGGTGTGTGTATGTGTATGTGTGTGTGTGCATGCGCACGTGATAAAGAATGTTAGTATTAGGTGGGAAGCAGGAGAGGTGAGACTCTGGTCAGGAATGAGAAGGCATTTGAGGGTTGATATGTAAACTTAGAGTATTGGATACTTCCTATAACATATGAAGGCAATGCTTAAAAAGTCCACAAGTAATAAGGAAGAAAGAATCCCAAATGACCATCTTTTATCATCAAATCAAGCTTCCAGTAGTGTGACTGGGTCTTATCCAATTGCGTGGTTGGTGAAATCCAAAACCCAGGCTGTTGCCAAGACAGTTGCTCTTTACAAACTGACAACAAGGCCCCATTGCTGAAGACAGCATCCACACAACTTCTGGGACATGGAAGAGATCAAGCTTATGCTTAAATAGAACCTTCAACCCTATGATTGAGAGTCTTTGAAATGGAAAGGAGCTCTACAGGCTACCTAAAGAGAAACACAAACATCAAACTAATCACAAAACCTTTGCTCTACAATCTTCCCTGCCTGAAAAATATGCCACGGCAATGGAGGTACAAAATTTCTGGGAGTAACCAAACAAAGTCTGATTTGACATAAGGGCCAGACCATAGGATGTGAACTGCTTGTGTGATCAAGAACTAGTGTCTTGATTGTGCAGAGACATGGATAAAACCAAGTACTAATGACCTAAAATATGTTTAATACAAAATAAAATGACTCCTAATTGTATTCTGTTATACTCATAGATCAGTTCCTTTTCAGCCATCACCAGAGAGGATGTCAGGAGAACAAGCGATCTAAAACGACTAGTCAAAGAATGCAAAATATTTCAGCAATATATTGAGCAAAGTTGATAAATTTTTGAAATTCACTGAATTAAATATACATGATATACAAATTATTTTACATAGAATAGTTCAAATTTGTTATTTAAATTTTCTAATGCTTGCAATGCCTTCACATAGCAAAGAATAAAATCCTTATAATTTCATTTGTCTACAAGTATTAATCTATTGCTTGAAACTACATTATGGTTCAATAATTCATTAAGGTATATGCAAAATATACATTAAAATCTTTCATTATTTGAGTTACGTTTAATGCGTCACCTATTACTGTAAAAAAATTCATTAGTATAGATTAGAGTTGTAAAAGTGTGACAACTTTAAAAAGTGAGATTCAGCTAAATATTGTTATGCCAACACACACACTCATTTATTAAAATAGAATTATGTCAATCCAATTATATAATATCATTATATATATAAATATATGTGTGTAAATATACATTTCTGTGAACAAATTTTGTGTCCCGGTTGTAGACTACATAGCTTTGCTCTCATAGTAATTTTCTAAATATATTTTAGAATTCCTCATATGAAAATTATGGCCTAAAATGACACCAATTTTACATAATAACACTATAGATATACACAATTATTTATAGCATATAATGGTATGGTGCATAATATTTTACATAAATATTCAATTTAAGAAAATAAGGTTTATCAAATTA
This sequence comes from Pachyuromys duprasi, assembly GCA_028658305.1. NCBI lineage: Eukaryota > Metazoa > Chordata > Mammalia > Rodentia > Muridae > Pachyuromys > Pachyuromys duprasi. The sequence continues at coordinate 1,776 of JAQQSO010008179.1, forward strand.
AAATAAAAGATTAAGTGACCATAATACAGACTTAGTGGCACATTGAATTTTTATTATCTTAACTGTTTTTTATGAATTCCTTAAGCAGCCACTTACTAAGTAATCTTTATTTGAAACATGTTTTCTTAAATCTTTATTGGATTTAAATGCGACCATTTAAATGCATGTTGGTGTTGCCTAGATGGTCAAAGGTTGAAAATATCTATCAAATTATCTATTGTTTCAGGATATTTTACTGGGCTTCAACAGTTAAATCAGTTCCACTTTTAAATATTAAATACCTTGATGCCTTAGATTTGATCAGTCACACTGGCAGGGAAATTGAAATCCCGATGTGCTTTCTGCTGGTGATTAGGATGTACAATATGCACTCATCACATTGTTTCCTAACTCACCGTACTTCTTTATCTCCAGATTTTTCAATATTCAACATTTCTTTGAACTTGTAAGAACCACTAAATGAAAACTATTCATATCACCCTTGATATAAACTACTGTCTAGAAAAATAATTATATAAAATGGACAGTTTATATAGTAAAAAATATTTTTGCATTGCCAAAATTCATTTGTCCTAAAGTGTTTCATGTAGAAACATATCTTTACTATACATAGTTTCATTGGTGATAAAAGAGTGAAATTAAAAATAAAAATCCCTGGTACAAAACATCCAGAAAAATTTAGAAAGTATGAAAAGAACAAATCAGAGAATAATAGAAATAATGGAGAAAGAAGAAAACAATGTCAAATACACAGAAAATATTTCCAACAAACCATAAAACAAAATTTTCCCAAGCTAAAAAGAAGATGCCTATCAAGGTAGTAGAAGCATGGAGAACACCAATTCAACTGGAAAAATGACAACAAAAAGTGCTCTTTTTCACATAGTAATCAAAACAATAAATATACTGCTCAAGGAAAGAATATTAAAGATGCAAGGGAAAACCACCACGTAATACATAGGGTCAACTATTAGAATAATATCTGACTTCTCAGCCATGTTCATAGCAGCTTTATTCTTAGTAGCCAGAACCTGGAAACAATACCGATGTCCCTCAACAGAGGGATGGATACAGAAATTGTGGTAAATTGTCTTACATTTAACCAAAGGAATACTACTTAGCAATTAAAAACAAAGAAATCATGAAATGTGCAGGAAAATGGAAGGATCTAGATAAGACCATCCTGAGTGAGGTGTCCCAGAAGCAGAAAGACACACATGGTAACCCACACACCTATGGAAACTTGAGTTTTTGACAAAAAAACCGAAACCATTCAATGGAAAAAAGACAGCATCTTCAACAAATGGTGCTGGTCCAACTGGATGTCTATATGAAGAAAAATGAAAATAAATCCATGTTTATCAGCCTGCACAAAACTAAAGTCCAAGTGGATCAAAGACCTCAACATAAAACCAGACACACTAAATCAGTTAGAAGAAAAAGTGGGGAAAACCCTAGAACACATTGGCACAAGGAGGAGGCTACAACTGAGATACAAAGTTCATAACCTGTGATTAATATAAAAATAAATTAATTAAAAAATAAGTGGATATTAGACAAATAATATCAGGTAAACATACCAAAATCTGTACACCTAAAGAGACTAAGCAAGAAGGAAGACCCTGGGTAAAGTGATCAAACTTCACTCAGAAAGGCAAATGAGATGGAAATAGGAAGAAGGAGAAAACATGAAACAGGACAGGAGCCTACTTCAGAGGGCTTCTGAAAGACTCTACCCAACAGTATATCAAAGCAGATGCTGAGACTAATAACCAAACTTTGGTCAGAGTACAGAGAATCTTATGAAATAAGGGGGAGATGGTAAGACCTTTAGACAACAGGACCTCCACAAGGGAAAAAACAGAACCAAAAAATCTGGGCAGAGGTGTATTTTCTGAGACTAATATTCCAAACAAGGACCATTCACGGATATAACCTAGAACCCCTGCACAGATGTAGCCCATGGCAGCTCAGTTTCCAAGTGGTTCCTTAGTAAGGGGAACAGGGGCTGTCTCTAACATGAACTCAGTGGCTGTTCTTTGATCACCTCCCCCTGAGGGGGAGAGCAGCCTTGCCAGACCACAGAGAAAGACAAGGCATCCAGTCCTGATAAGACTTGATAAGCTAGGGTCAGAGGAAGACCCCCTTTATCAGTGGACTTGTAGATGGCCATGGGAGGAGAGGAAGGAGGGAGGGTGAGAATGGGAGGGAATGAGGGAGTGGGCTACTGCTTGGATACAAAGTGAATAAACTGTAATTAATATAAAAAATAAAAAGTATTAAAAAGAATAACATGACTTCTCAATGGAGAATCTAAAATGTAGAAGGACCTAAACAGATGTACTCCAGATTCCAAGAGACTACAGATGGCAGCACAGAGTACTGCACATAGGAAAACTTTGAATCACAGTAGATGGAGAAAATAAGACATTTTATTGTAAAACCAAAGATAAGCAATATCTATCACTAAACCCAGCCCTAGAGAATGATCTAGAAGAAAATCTCTTAGAGAGGTTAACCACACTCAAGAAAACAAAGGGAATAAATAATCCCAGATCATAAAACTAAATGAAAAAAAGGACACACACATACAACAACAACAACTAACAGTAATCAGTCAAGAAACACTACTCATTGGTATCTTTCAATATCAGTGGGTTCATTTCACCAACAAAAAAGAGAGGTTAACATAATGGATACGGAAACAGGATTTATCCTTTTACTGCATCCAAGAAACACATTTTAACATCAGGGATAAACATCACTACCAGATAAAATGGTGGGAAAAGGTAATCTAAGTAAATACGCCTCAGAAACAAGATGATGTATCCATTTTAATAAGTAACAAAACAGATTTAATTGCAAAATCCATCAGCAGAAATAGAGTACTGCGTGCACATCAAATGTAAAATCCACCAAGAGGATATTGCAGTTCTTAGCATATATACAACAAACACAAGAGCATCCGTGTTTGTAAAAGAAATACTATTACAGCTTAAAACACATTTTGTTCCTCACACATAATGGGAGAAGGTAATACCAGGTCACTCTTGACAGATCACTGAGACAAACCTAAACAGAAAACCTTAACGGTTAGAGTTAACTGACGTATAAACCTAATGGAAATAACATATTTACAGAATATTTCACCGAAATACATAAGATTATAACTTCTTCTCAGCATGTCACTGATCAGTGACTTTTCTCCAAAAATTGACAACATACTCAGACACACAGTGAGTGTCAACAGATACAAGGAAATTGAAATTATATATATATATATATATATATATATATATATATATATAAACTAGCATATAAACAAACTAAAAGAAAAAAAACATGAGAATCTTAGTAGATGCATAAAAGGCTTTTGAGAAAACTTTTTATTTGCATATGCAACCCACCACCAAGAAGTAAGATAATCTCAATAGTTACAGAATATGAGTAATTGCATACTCAAAGTCTCCTCTAGGCTCAAGGCAAACATTTAGCATTAAGCCACTGTCAAACATGAATCAAGCTGCAGGCTGTCAAGAATAGACCTTTAACAAAATCCAAAACCCCTTCAAAATATAAGTCCTGAGGAGATTAGGGATAAAATTGATATACCTCAACATTAAGGCACTTACAGAAAACCATAGTCAACATCAACTTCAATGAAGAGAATTCAAGCAATTTTGCTAAATTCAAGAACAATACAAGGTTGCAAAATTTACACATGCCTATTTTGTATAGTACATGAAGTCTTAACTAGAAAAATGTGAAGAAAATCAAGGGTATACAAGCTGGAAAACATGAAGTCAAAAATGTCTTAAATTGAAGATGGTATTAGGAGATGGAAAGTTCTCCCATCTTTGCAACTCATATATCAATAGGATAAATACATTTAAAATTGCCACCCTAATGAAAGCTATCTACAGATTCAAATCATCATTTATCAAAATTACAACCCTGATAAGGGAGGTATTCTTCCACTTATCTCTGACCCTAGCCTATTAGGTCTCACTAGGACTGGCTGTACTGTGTTCCTCTGTGGCCTGGTAAGGCTGCCCCCGATCAGGGGAAGGTGATCAAAGAGCCAGACACTGAGTTCATATCAGAGACAGGCCCTGTTCCCCTTACTAGGTACCCATTTGGACACTGAGCTGTCATGGTCTATGTCTGTGCAGGGGTTCTAGGTTATCTCCATGCATGGTCTTTGGTTAGAATTTCAGTCTAAGAGAAGACCTCTGAGCCCAGATTTTTTTGTTCTGTTGCTCTCCTTGTGGATCTCTTGTCCTCTTCAGGTCTTTCATCCATCTCCCCTTCATTCATAACATTCCCTGCACTCTGCCCAAAGTTTGGCTGTAAGTCTCAGACTCTGCTTCAATACCTGGATCAGTTGAGTCTTTCAGAGGTCTTCCGTGGCAGGCTCCTGTCTTGTTCTCTGTTTTCTCCCTCTTCTGATGTCCATCTCATTTGCCTTTCTGAGTGAGGTTTGATCATCTTACCCAGGGCCCTCCTTCTTGCTTAGCTTCTTTAGGTGTACAGATTTTAGTATGTTTATCAGTGGACTTTGGGAGGGGCTTGAGGGGAGAAGAGGCAGGGAGTGTTGAATTGGGAGAGAAAGAGGGAGGGGGTTACAGCTGGGATACAAAGTGAGTAAATTGTAATTAATAAAAATTAAATAATTTTTTAAAAGGAAAAAAAGTAATTTGACATAGCAGACATAGCACTAAGAGCTCATGGATATGCACAACACAGTCACATCTTGTAGTTTTAAATAAAATTGTGTGTTTTTTGTGGAAAAAATTTCAACATAATTCTTCTCAGACATTTGAAGGACAATTTTCAGCTTCATAAGAAAACACAAATAAGCAGGATAGCTAAAACAATCCTGAATAATAAAATAACTAGGGGAGGTATCACCATCCCTGATTTCAAGTCATATTATAAAAATACAGTACTGAATAAAATGTAGTGTTTTCACAAAAACAAACTCACTGATAAATGGAATCAAATTGAAAATTCTGTCATGAATCCACACGTCTAAAGGAACTTGATTTTTTTAAATTTAATTTATATATTTATTTATTACAAATTATTCACTTTGTATCCCCACTGCAGCCCCTTCCCTCATCTCCTCCCAGTTCTACCCACCCTCCCTCTTCTCCTCCTGTGCCCTTTTCCTAGTTCCCTGATACGGGAGGACTTCTATCTGACGCTAGCTTATCAGATCTCATCAAGGGTGGGTGCATTATCTTCCTGTCTCTCCTGGCAAGGCTGCTCATGCCAGGGGAAGGTGATCAAAGGGATGGCCATTGAGTTCATGCCAGAGACAGCCTCTGTGCCCAGTACTAGGGGACACTCTTGGAATCAGAGAAGCCAGTGGGCTTCCTTTAAAAGAGGATCTAGGTCCTTGCTGCACATGGGCTGTACATGGTCCTTAGTTGGAGTATGGGTCTCTGTAGTTCTCCCCTGGACCAAAGTATTTTGGCTCTATTGTTCTCCAGGCAAATGGTAAGAAGTAGAAAAGATCATGCTGAGTGAGGTAACCCAGAAGCAGAAAGACACATATGATATATATTCACTTATAAGTGGATCTTATCCATATAATATAGTATAAATACACTAAAATCTGTAGTTCTAAGGAAGCTAAACAACAAGAAGAACCCTAGGGAAGATGCTTAATCTTCATTCAGATGGGCAAACAGGATAGACATTGGAAGTAGGAGAAGACAAGGAACAGGACAGGAGCTTCCCACAGAGGACCTCTGAAAGACTCCACCCACCAGGGTATCGAAGGAGATAATGAAAGTCGTAGCTAAACTTTAGGCAGAGTTCCAGAATCCTTATGAAAGAAGAGGGAGATAGAAAGACCTGGAGGAGACAGGAACTCCACAAGAAACTTGATTTTCTATTAACATCAATAAATACATACTGGGAAAATGCATTTACAACAAATGGTTCTTGTAAAACTGGATAGCTGCAGGCAGAATAAATCTCAATTCTGAATAGATCAAAGATCTCAACATAAAATCAGATACCCTGAATATGATAGCAAACAAATTGGAGAATAACATCGAACTCATTGACAAATATCAGAAGAGTTTTCTGAATACTTGACTGTTAGAAAACACTCTAAGATCGAAAATTAATATATGGGAATTCGTGGAACTGAAAAGCTTCTTCCTGGCAAAGGGCACCATCATTTAACCAAAGCAGCAGCCTTCAGAATTGGAAAAATGTTTTTACCATCTACAATCTGATAAACGGCTAATCTCCAATATACACCTTTGTGTATATCTAAAAACTAGTTTCAACAGAAAAACAAATAACCCAAAGAAATAGCTGAGAGACACAGAAAGAAATGTTTGCCAATCTTATTTATCAAGGAAACGGAAATCAAAACTGCTTTGACATTTCTTGTTACACAAAGTCTGAGTGGCCAAGATCAATAAAACAAATGCATGCTTACGCTGGGAATGATGTGGAGTAAGGGGAACACTCATCTGTTGACTGTGATAGTACAAACTTGCACAACTACTTCACAAATCACCATGGTAATTCCTTAGGATGATGGGACCTTATCTATGTCAAGATCCAGCATCATCACTCTTGGGCATGCACTCAAAAGACATTTCAGCTAATCAGAGAGAAACTTGTTCAAATTTATTAATTGCTGCGGTATTCATAATAGATATTCTAGCTGTCCCGCAATAGACAAATGAATAAAGAAAATGTAGTGCATTTGTGCAGTGGTGGATTACTCAGCACTTAAAATAAATGTCATCATGGAATTTGCAGGCAAATGAATAGAATGAGGGGGAAAAACATCCTAATTGAGGCATTTCAGATCCAGAAATACACATAGGTCGTATATTAGCTTTTATATTTTAGCTGATAACTTGAGGCTAACCAAACTGCAATCCATACAACTACAGAGGATCAGTATAAATTAATGCAATGTGTGTTTTGTGGGGGATGACAGCAGATAGAACTCTTTAGGAAGGGTAACAGAATACAAAACTATGGGTGTATGGGTGGGGGTTGATACAGTTAGATCAAGTGCAGAGGCGTAAAGAAGGATAAGGTAGAAAATAAGAAAAAAAAAGTTTACATCCAATTAAATCTTTTCCTTCCAAGTTGCTTTAAGTATAGGTAGAAGTTAAATGAAACTGAAAAATTATCTTGGGTCATTCTATGCTTTCTATGGTCATATCTTTGGTCTCATATATATTTGATTCCAATTTTTAACTGATACATCCACAGAAGAGCAAAAGGAATAATATCTACTTGTGGAGATTATTGTTTATTTTCAACTTCATAGAATGCAGAATTGCCAAAAAATTTTTTTTCTGGGTATGACTCTACGACTCTGGGAAATCAGTTTGGTTAATTGAGGTACAAAGACAGACTCAACATTTGGTGATCTAGCTTTTGAGTAGGATAAGATCAGAAAAGGAAGACCATGCATTTGTTGCTGGTTATTCCATGAGTATGGACAAGATTACCCATCTCTTTTATGAGCCTTAAAAGGACTCTTTGCAGAGACTCCAACTTTAACCTAAAGTGCCTCTCCTTGACTGATGTCGATTCCTGCCACACATTGCCATCCATGATCCATTAAATCTTGTAACTTTCTTGCCTCCAAATCATTACCATTACCGTGCACTTCTCAGTTCTCTGAGATCATGCCAATCTATATTCTGTCCCCCCAAAATTGTTCACTTAAAATTTCACAATATTCTCCTCTATTCATCTTTCAGAAAATCATGTTCTGTCCTAAACATTGAATATTATTGCTTTTATTGTAATTTTCCACATTTGAGAATTGTATTTTTATATAAAAATAACCCAATTATGTTTTACAAAGCACACGTTCTTTTCTTCCTTTCTATTATGCTTGCAGAATGTGTTATTATCTTTAATATTACATTCTAATTGAATCTAATTTGTTGTAGCTTCTAGTTGCTCCAACTTAGACTTCTCTGAGGAAGAATATTCTTGAAATTTGTACTATTCCACATAATCGTTGTTTCAATGAATTTGCATGTAAAAATCCTTTTATATTTACATGTTCTCATCTATACACCATCTGTGTTTTATAGTACTAATATGTTTAGACATAGATCTGACACTCTATTAAAAGATCATATTTCTAGGCTGCTGTCATCTGTCCACTATTTTCTAAATTTTGCACATTAAATGTATAATGTGAAAATTGAAATACCATAGCAATATATACAGCATGAATTATACATAATTTATGTGATGATTTGTTAAAAATCATCAGATATATTTTATAGACTATAATATATGCTACCTTTATTACATTGTTAATGGTTAGGCTCATGCATTTATTTACATTAATGTTTAGTGACAAGGAAAA
>JAQQSO010008180.1:0-10148 GCA_028658305.1 Pachyuromys duprasi
ATAACTCGGTGTAGGGCTGAAGACCCTATTCAGGGAAACAGGGACTGTTTCAGTCATGATCTTGATGGTTGACTCTTTGACCCTCCCCCATATAAGCCGGGGAGTGACAGACTGGCTAGATCCCAGGGGAGGACTTTGCAGCCAGCCCTGAGGAGACAGGATAAGCTGGGGTTGGATGGAAGGGAAGGAGGTTCTCTCCTGTTGGTGGACTTGGAGGGGGCGGGGAAGAAGGAGATGAGGGAGGGAGTGGGAGGGTAGGAGGGAATGGGGGAGGGGGCTATGCCTGGAATTCAAAGTACCTAACCTGTGATTGAGATAAAAATAAATAAATTAAAATAAAATAACAAAAATCCTCAATAAAACAACAAAACCTCCCCCAAATAAGAAAACACACACACACATACCCACACAAAACTGTAACTAAATAAAAGCGCACACACACACACACACACACACACAACTGAGGAGTCCATTATATCTTTGTCAACAACTTCTGAACATGAAGCCTGTTCTTTTGTTTGATACACCCATTGTGGTTGACCTACCCTTTGCCACTCTACTCGGGAAAACTGACTTTCCCTCTCCTGGCAGGCATAGTGGCAGCTCAGTTGTTAACCTTCACTGGTTATATTTTGAAAGCATGTCACAGCAGCCTTTGGTTTCTAGGGTTGTCACAGGGTTCTTGATGACTTGGAATTCTCTCTGTGTAAGAGCCATGGGCACAGATCCGTCTACACAGGCACGTGTACTTTATTTACAGTGAACATGCAGCAAGCAAAAGCCATTTACAAATATTTAGCTTCTGAAACATTCCAACAACAATACCTGAGGTTTAAGCTTGCCATGACAGCAGAATATAAGATTCTCCAAGTGTCTTTTGGTGTCTGATGTAGGATTAGTCTTTCAGTGATCAAAAGTTGCAGATCTAAGAATATCTGCACAAGGTGTCAGGGTTCTTTCTTTCTTTCTTTCTTTCTTTCTTTCTTTCTTTCTTTCTTTCTTTCTTTCTTTCTTTCTTTCTTCCTTCAATCTAACTGTTCCAAGAGGTCTCTAAGATCAAAACAAGACTCCCCAAAATCATTCTCCTTTGTTAGACTCAGAAGGTCAATGAAACCAGGCATAACCAGGGAAAGTGGGTTTTATATTCATGTCTGCTTTTGAAAACTTGCCCACCAAGGCCACCAGAAAGAATGACTATGAGCTCAGTGCTGTTCTTTTGTCCAATCAGAAGGACCTCCCTTCTGATTCCTTAGAGAAGTGAAACAACGGTAGCAATGACAGGATGCCTAAGACATTTCCAGTAAATCCACCCCAAGTATTTACATGGATTATAGTCACACCACTGTGGTAATAATGGTTATGCAAAGCATGGGTGGCCAGTAGTTGGCCCACAGGCCACCACCACGTCCTTTCCGTGCCAGGGAAGGCATCTCAGTGATTCACCGAGTCAGTGCCTGAGAATCTTCAGTAGATGGGGCCACAACAGCCAACAAAGCATGCTGGAAACTGTTTGCCATTTCTTCCCAAAACTAGAAAAGTGGAGGTATAAACAAAGAGATCCTTATTGATGTTTTAAAAAATCATTTCAAGATTACATTTTACCTGCATACACACACACACACACACTCACACACACATGCACACACAGAGGTACATATATTCTTATTTAATTTTATACACGAATACAATATATTTTGATCATATCAATCCCCTACTTCATCTCTTCAACTCTTCCTGGACCTCCTTCCCCAGTATCCCTTTCTCGATTTCATCTCGTCTTCTTTATTTTTGTTTCTTTTTAAGCAGCTGAATTTAGTTAGTGCTGCCTGTATGTACATGGCTGTAGCTATCCACTAGAACACAGACACAAAACTGACTCTCCTTCCCCCATCAGCTACTTAACAGCCATTAGGAAAAGCGACCTTCCCAGATCCGTTTGGGTATGTATCTAGAAGAGAGTTTGCTAGAACACGTAACATAGCAGTTGCTTTTCTCACTCATAGTTTGAGGGTATACTTCATCATTGCAGAGAAGCATGGTGGCAGGAGATAGGTCACATGCATCCTTGTCCGAGACGCAGAAACAGATGGATGCTGATGCTTAGCTCCTCAATGCAGCTTTTCCTTTCTCCTCAGTTCAGGAGATGCTTACAGAATGCCACCATTTCATATTTACTGTGGCTGTTTCTATTCGATTCACTCAAGGGGAACTTTCTCAGAGACATGCTCAGAGTTTGTTTCTGAAGTAATTTCAGATTCTGCATTTGATAACCAACATGGCTCACCACATATGTTAGTTAGTTTCGTTTTTTAACTTGCTGAAAGGCAAACACATTGTTTTCCCACAGTGATGGCGCAATTTCTTTCTCATCCTCATAAACAACACATAAGAGTTCCTGAGTTTTTATATCCTTGTTGTGATGGCTAGTCTTATGTCAGCTTCCCACAAGCTAGAGTCATCTGAAAGGAGGGAACTTCGACTGAGAGAGTGTCACCATATCCAGCTGTATGGCAGTTTCTTAAGTAGTGATTGCTGGAGGAGGGCCCAGCCAAGTGTGGTTGGTATGATCCCTGGTCTTGGGTTCTATAAGAAAGCAGGCTGAGCAAGCCATGGGGAGCCAGCCAGTAAGCAACATCCCTTCATGGTCTCTGTATCAGCTCCTGCCTATAGGTCTCTGCCCACCTTGACTTCCTGTCTTGACTTTCTTCATTGATTAACAGTGATGTGGAAGTGTAAGCTTATAAACCCTTTCCTCCTCTAGTTGCTTTGGTCATGGTGTTTTACCACAATAACCCTACCCTAACTAAGACACTTGCTAACACTAAATTTTGTTTCTTACAGTTGCCACCTATCAGTAGTTTCATTATGGCTTATATCTGCATTTTGTTGAGCATTCTATTTTCTATAATTATTGGCCAATAGCAAGACATGTCTTCTCAAGGTATTTACTAATTTTGTTTGTTGTTTTTGTTGTTGAACTGCAAGAGTTCTCTATGTATTCAGATGTAGCTTTGTAAATTTCTTTCGTTCTGTGGGTTGCAATCTCACGTGTTGATTGTTCTCTTTACTGCATAGCTTTAAGCTTTATGCCATCCCATTTGTCTGTTCTTGTTGCTGTTGATTGTGTCTCCTGGCTCTATACCCAACATACCATTGTGTCTTAGTTGGAGTTTCTATTGCTGTAAAAAAAAATACTGACCAAAAGCAACTTGGGGAGGAAAAGGTTTCTTTATTTCAGCTTACATTTCCATTATAGCCCATAATAAAAAAAATCAGGGCAGGAACTCAACACAGAGACCATGGAGGAATGATGCTTACTTCCTTGCTCTTTATGGCTTGCCCAATATATTTCTTATACCCGTCCCCAGGACCATCTTCCCAGGGGTGGCACTGCCCCCAGTGAGATGTGCCCACCCACATCAATCATTAATTAAGAAAAGCAGTACAGACTTATCAATAGGCAGATCTTATAAAAGTGTTTTCTCAACTGAGAGTCCTTCTTCTCAAATGTCTTTCGCTCATGTCAAATTGGTATAAAAATCAATCTCTACATATTTTGTTTTAAGAATTTTAAAAACAGTTTTTGTGTTTAAATTTAGTTTTTTATTTTGAATTTTTTTTATGGTGTGAAGCAAGGTACAACTTCTTTCACATGTGGATCTCCAGCTCTCCCAGCACTTTATATTGGAGTGACTGTCCTTTTTATTATTGTAGAGTGTTGACACTCTTGTCAAAAGCAAAGTTTTCTATTCTGGGTTTTATATTCTGTTCCACTGGCTTATATATTTGCCTTTTCCAGTACTATACACTTTTGATCATGTTAGTTTTGTAATTGTTTAGTGTATGTGTTTATGCAAGTGTGTGTATATATGGAGGCCAGAAGTTGACATCAAGTATCCTCCTAAGTTTCCATTATTATTATTTCTATTATTATCATTATTTCTGCTATTACTATTTGAGATAGTATTTTACTGAACCCAGAATTCACTGATTCATCTAGTCAGCCCCAGAACTCCCCCATCTGTGCCTTTCCAGTACTGGGATCACAAGTATTCACCACTGAGCCCATGTTTCTTAGGTGATGCTGGATATTGAACTCATACCCTCAGGCTTATGTGGAAATTCTCTACAGACTCAGCTGTATTTCCAGCCCTTAGAATTTTTGTTTTTAAAGCTAAGATTGAGCCAAGGGCTCATGTAAGCTACAACCCGAGACCTCTAGGGAGTTTTAAAATCGGGATGTATGAGGTCTCTAATTTTGTCTGTTTAGAGATCGTTTCAACTTTCACTATGACAAAACCAATACATTACATGTATAATCTTTGCAACCTGCTTGATCATGATGTTCAAGCAGCAGCTTCCATGTGCATGTAATCTATGCAATTTCTTCTTATTAAGAGGATAACCACGGAGGGTCTCAAACATGGAGCAATTGTGGCTTGCAAGCAGCAAAGACATATAGTAACTTTCTTCTCCTCTTTAAAAAAAAATATTTCTCTGATTTAGTTGTGGTTTCTATTGCTGTGAAGAGACACCATGACCACAGATACTCTTAGTAAGGAAAACATTTAACTGCAGCTGGCTTATATGTTCAAAGATTTAGTCCATTATCATCATGGCAGGAAACACTGTGACATGCAGGCAGACATGGCGCTAGAGAAGGAGCTGAGAGTTTTACTTCTTGATCCTCAAGTTGCAGACTGTGTGTAACACTGGGTACAGCTTGAGCACAGGAGACTTCAAAGTCTGCCCTGACAGTGACATGCTTCCTCCAACAAGGCCACACCTAGTCTAACAAAGCCACAGCTTCTTACTGTTCCACTGCCTACTGTCCAAACATTCAAACACAGGAGTCTATGGGAGCCATTGCTATTCAGATCACCACACTCTCGTTAAACTTAATCCATAGAATAGCACCTTCTGGATACAGTCTTAGGCATCACAATAAACCTGGCCTCTCCTGGATAAGGAATAATCCTTTCCAGGTGAAAAAAATCATATGACACCACACCTTTAATTCCACGGAGAGCTTCTCCTCTCCCTCTCAGGCCACCCTCCAAAGCAGAACCATAAGGTGGATGAACACTGTCTCTGTCCAATCCTTCCTCATCAGAGGCTGTTGGGAGCTGTGGTATTCTAAGGTGGTCAGTTTTCACTCTTCTGGGAGACTTGTAGTCTAATGCTGGCTCCTTTTTGACGCAGCTTCCAAATGATTGACATATGTATCCTTGCTCCTGCAGACTTTGGAAGCTCAAGACATTACCTGTATAATCATATCAGGGGATATCTCACATCATTTTCAGGCCATTATCTTCCTGTTTCCCAAACTCTAGTGAGGATGTAACAAAGACATAAGTTCTCTCAGTGTCCTCTTCAAGTGTCATTAAGAGATGGAAAACAAATGGAACAAATAAAAACCACATCTGCAAAGAGGAGCCTTGCAACTCAACTTACAAAATCCTCATGAACAGTGTCTTCTGTTATAGAGGAAGGGAGCAAGGGGCCATACTCCTCTTGGTCTGTTTTACACTCTTGCTTTCCCATATATAGAACTTGTACATGATCACTGGCTTTACTTGGGGGCCTGTTAGTTATGCAACCATCAAGAGATTGCCAGATGATCCTTATGCATGTTAAATTTTGAGAAACACATAGCAGACACTTAGAATGAATGGCACCTGTGAAATATACCAGAAGTCTTTATTGAGGCCAGAAAAGGATACCACTTTCAGCACCCTGTTATATATATGCATAGTAAAGGACTACAAAAATGAAATGGTGAGACAGGAAATGCAGGAAAACAAACGAAAAGTTCAGATGAGGTGGCAAATTAACAGCAGGCTAGGCCATATGGAGGAGATTTGAGGGGTGGGGGAGCAAGGGCTGCATCTGATGGCACCACGCTGGCATTTGCAGGAGCTTCGGTTTCAGCTTGTTTTTCACTCTGAGTCCTGGTTGCATGTCGTTCTTTCCATCTTTCCCTAATTGCTTTTCCTACCCTGTCGTAGTCTCCACTCTCCTGACCTCTGATGCTACGTCAGCAGTTTGGGTTCTTTATTTGTTTAGTTCCTGTGATTCAGGGATTTCTTTTTGTAAACTTGGTAAACTTTTCCATATTTCCAGTCATATTGTTAGTGGGTTTGGAGCATTTTTTTCCATTTATAGAACCCTTGTTGAAATTGTGGAGTCTTGGACATGTTAACTATTCAGTTATTTGGTATAAAAATATGACATGTGTATGTGTCTCTGTGTGTATGTGTTTGAGAGCAAGTTAAAATATTTTAAAAAAAATTCCCCAAATAGGATCATGGTTGGGTGAGCTAAAAAAAAATCCTATAATTTGTCATTTTGTTGTAGGGCGATGCTTACTCATTACCACATATTAAGATCATATGCATTTCAATGCTTTTGTTTCCTTTAATTTTAACTGACTTATCTGAAACACTTTGGGCTGCATTTTGTTTCTGCATGCCATCTGTTACCACTGGATTTTGACCACTCTGTTTGGCTCAGGCGCAGAGCGCACAATTAATTTCCCCATCATTCATCTGAACGCAGCTATTTATGTTGCCATTTGTCAAGTTAAAGTTGTTTCAATATGTTAACTTCTGGTTAAAAAAATAACCAGAAGTTACCTTGGGAGTTTTAGTAGTCGAGGATGCTTAAAGTAAACAGCATCACTGACTTCTGTTCTGTGTGCCTCCTTGTTGAGCGCTCATCTATTGAAATGTGGAGCTAACAACCACCCCAAATGCCATGATGTCTACTTTGTTTTTCTCATCCTCTCACATTGAAGACTAATCTGAAGCAGAATTATGCAACTGGTCTTTTGTAATAGAACTATCTTATTTTAATATACTTGTAGATAACAGTGAAGGAGATTTCTCGTGTTCCCTTTACCATTTTCTCTTATTGGTAGCATTTCGAGATAACTGTGGCACAACTATAGCAGCACAGTTTCACAATGGCATTGTTTCATCACCGAACTGAAACTCCGTGTTTATTTGGATTTTGTTAATTTTGCACTAATGCCTCTCTTCAGGATTCTGACTAGCAGACCGCACTCTACCTGAGTGCTACCCCTCTCTACCCCAGGTGAACTTTTCATCACCATTGTGGAATGCCTTTCAGCTCAGATAAGTCTGCTTTTCTCAGGCTTAGATAACAGCTATGAGTCATGGAGAAGAATAGGATGAAGGTGAGATAGTCTTCTTATTGCATCTTATAGGGAGGTTGATGTTGATTCATCATTAAGCAGGGAGTCTTGCTTTATTGCCTAAGGTGGTACCTATTGGGGGACATTTCCTTTTTTAGTATTTGTCCTTTATAATACACTAGCCACACCAAGACCCCCTTCATACTCAAAGTGGAGAAAGGCCCCACTCCCCACTGTAAAATAGGTCTCAGGAAACCTTCTGAGAGGATTGTATGCAACTGAGACAGTATTTCAGTATTACTTCCTTTGTGAGGTTGTTGCAGACCCCAGCAACTTTGTCTATTTCTTTGCTGCTATACTGGAATATCTGAAACTGGATGATTTATAGAAAACATAAGTAAACATAAGTGTATTTTTTATAGTTCTAGAGGCTGAGAAATCCAAGGTTGAGCTGGCAACTTAACAGAGAGTCATCTGAAAGGAGGGACCCTCAGTTGAGAAAATGCCTTCCTGAGATCTGGCTGTAGGCAAGCCTTTAGGACATTTTCTTAATCAGTGTTTGATGGGGCAGGGACTATTCCATTTCTATAAGAAAGAAGGCTCAGCAAGCCAGTGAGCAAGCTAGTAAGCAGCACCTCTCCATGGCCTCTGCATAAGTTCTTGCCTCCAGGTTCCAGTTCTGTTGAGTTCCTGCCCTCACTTTGCTCAGTGATGGATTGTATGGAACCATAATCCAAAATAAACTCTTCCTCTTGTTTTTTTGTTTTTGTTTTTAATCCCAGCAATTGAAACCCTAACTAGGACAAAGGTCAAGTGACTTCTATTTGGCAATGACCTTCTTGCAGTGTAATTTGCAGAAGAGCAAGAAAGCATGCCATGGAGGAGAGAAGGACAGGAGTTGAACTTGTCCTTTCTGTGAGAACTCATTTTGTTGATAACTAATCCACTCTTCTGGTAATGGGATTAACTCTTGGAGAAGGGCAGAATTTTCCTGAACTCATTTTCTCTCACAGATCTCACCTTCTGACAAACACTGCACTGATAATTATGTTTCCAGCACACGAAGTCTGTGTTCTGCATTCAAATGACAGCACTAGCCAAGGTCTAATGGTAATTATGAAAGCGGAGACTATGCTTCTTGTTATACTGATTTTAGTCATCAAGAAGACTGTCAGACAGCTTGGCAGAAGTACAATCTTTTCTTTGGCTTCAGCACAGGCCCAGGAGGCAGGAAAAGAGCAGGGAAGATGGTGCTTCACTTTTCAGAACTATCGATGCCATTCTAATCGATCTGTTGCCTTTTCCTTTCAGCAGAATGTGCCTTCCCCTTACTCGCGTCTAATTTTAATGCTCTTAAAAATAATAAGCCATGACTTGGGGCTTGGCCTAAGTAAAGTTAACTTTTCATTTGACAGAGAAGCAGGATAGGATCTGGTACATGATCAGGCTTCCCAGTAGGAAAAATATGCACTGGAGATATTTGCCAAACATCTTTCTTTAATGTTGAGAAAGTGTCTTGTTTTGACAAGATGGTGGTGTTTTGTGCCATGCGTGTGACTGTTGCTAAGATGGTTGTTTGCTTTCTGCTGTCTTCTCGGCCTTCGCATTAATTAATAGGTTATCTTTTCTAACTTGCCTCTCTTGATTTTGGGTTTGCTTGCCTCTGTAACAAATGCTTGATGCCCTACGCTATTCCTGAAGACATCCCAGAACCACATGCTACAAACATTCTACTCCATGCATTTCTCTGCCTGCAGGAACTCTTGGGCAGCAGGAATAAGCCAAAATGCAAAGTTGTTGATTCTTCACAAAAGATGTTTTTCCAATAAAGAATTGGAGTCAGTAGATAATTGTCTCAGTTTCTTTGCCCCTCAGATGGCACAATCCCATGCCAGGATCTACACTGGCATTATCTAGTAGAACATTCTTTAATCCTGGAAATGCTTTACCAGCTTCCCTGGATAGGGATCTCCTACAATAACCCATAGCTATATGTAGCCATGGAATACTTGAAATGTGACTAGTATAGTCACATTTAAATTTACTTTTAAATTTTAGTTAATTTATTTAAATGTAAATAGCCACTTGTGGCTGCACAGTGTACAGTTGCTCAGAGGGTCCCCAGTAGGACTGAGCACCAGTTGCCAATTGTGGTCACTCACACATGGTGTCATTTCCCTTGTGGATCTTGCTGCCCTCAGTCTCACTTCCTAATCTTTCCATGCTTCCCACAATTACCTCTCAAATACACTATAAGCTCAGATTCTCCCCTTTGCTAAGAAACTGCTTTGATTGGATCCTAGCCTAAAAGCTATGGTCACCATTTCTAGTTCTCTGTCTCTCTTCTGGCATGTCTGATCCTCTGACTCCTCTCTTTTCTATTCCCCTGCCACTGTACATACCAATCTGTTAATGGCAGCTTTCTCTGTGCACAGCAGATCCGTAAATATAGTGCTGTGATGAACAAAAACAAGCCTCAAGTGTCTGAGCACATCCTCAGAGGCAGTCCTCTGCAATTCTGCTGTACCCAAGAGAGGAAATACAGAAATATTCCCTCAATTCTTTCTTTTTTAAAAAATGTAATTTATTTATTTATATATCAATCACAGGTTAGGTACTTTGCATCCCAGGTGTAGCCCCCTCACTCGTTCCCTCCCACTCTCCCTCATCTCCTCCCCGCCCCCTCCAAGTCCATTGATGGGGGAGGTCCTCCTCCCCTTCCATCCGACCCCAGATCATCTTGTCTCCTCAGGGCTGGCTACAATGTCCTCCCCTGGGATCTAGCCAGGCTGTTACTCCCTGGCATGTATGGGGGAGGGTCAAAGAGCCAGCCATCAAGTTCATAACTGAAACAGTCCCTGTTGCCCTTACTAGGGTCTTCAGTTGGGCACTGAGCTTCCATGGGCCACATGTGAGCGGGGGTTCTAGACCATATCCATACATGGTCCTTGGTTGGAGAAACTGCCTCATATAAGATCCCTGTGCCCTGCTC
>JAQQSO010008181.1:0-10147 GCA_028658305.1 Pachyuromys duprasi
CTATCAGTGGACTTGGGTAGAGGCATGTGTGGAGAAGGGGGAAGGAAGGTGGGATAGGTGGGATTGGGAGGGGAGGAGGGAGGAGTTTATAGGGGGATAAAAATAAATAAAGTATAATTAATAAAAATTAAATTAAGAAGGTCTATAGTGAATTTGTGAGTGTCATGAAAATATCATGTTCAGAAGACAAAATTTTGCAACATTCTACTCATTTATCTACCTCTTATATTCTTTCTTTCCCTTCTTAGACAATGTTCTCACATCCCTGATTGGAGTTGTTATAGATGTTCATTTAGGCCTAACGCTCAATAATGTCTATTCTCGGGATATAAACCAGTTATAAGTCTCTGAATTGTAAACCACTACAGAGAGAAGCTTCTCTGGCTAAATGTGAAAGTAGCACTTATCTAAGTCTATAGACAGAAGACAGTTTCACAACATGTCTATTTAACAAGAAAATATTACTAGGGTTCCTTTATAGGACCTGTGACCTTCTGAACTTAAGATGTTTGACTGGGTTCACAGTACCAGAATTGAATTCCCTGTGGGACATGCCTCAAATCAATTTAAAAATAAATGGTTATCAGCATATTTTTTGTGCCACTAATTATTCAGTGGCCAAATTTTGCCTGACGGATCAATATTGTAGCATGTAGATTTCACTATTTGTTAATGACATTGATGATTTTTTCTCCCCCAGTGACCTACATAGTACCTAGTAGAACTGTGAAAGCTTGTTAGCAGAGAGAAGTTTTGAGATAAGTTCCCTGTTGATCCTTCAATGTCTTAAAAATATGATACATTTTCTGTGCCCTAGTAAGGTCACATCACCAAGAGCAAGTGACCAAAGATCAGGAAGATGGAGGAGAGGGGGGACTGAGAAGAGTTGAGGGAGGCGGTTTCAATTGGGATGTATAATAAATAAATTGTAAAAAAATTAATAAAAATTAAAAAATTAAAATTGTGGTACTTTTAGATAGGAGTCTTGCCATCTAGTTCTGGTAGATAGCCAAGATACTCGAATTTTTATACAATCTTAATACTGAGTTTTGCTTAACACCTCATGCTTATCTGCCCACTGTATATTACCACCATGCTACCTAAGTATAAATGATTGTCATTTCATAGAGTATTTAGAATTTGTATTTCTTTAGAAGACTGGGGGTATCTTTTTTAAAATGTTATTTTATGTGTATAGGAGTTTGGCACAAGTTTTTGTGTGATAGATGAATGTCTGGTGCTCATAGATGTCAGAATATGGTGTTGGATCTCCTGGAAATGAAGTTAAAGAAATGTGTGAACTTCCATGTGAGTAATGAGAACTAGAACAGAGGTGCCATGGGAGTGCTTGGAGAGCAGCCAGACAGTACATTTAACTGCTGAGGAATATCTCCAGCCCTTGACTGAAGATATTCTAATAAAATATGTTGGCATGGCTATATACTTTCTAGCAGTATTTGAAGAAATTTTAAAATATAAATATGTACAAGAGAATAGATAGGTCATAAGAAAGAAGAGAATATAATACTTGGCATTCTAAAAGACAAAACAGTAACTATTAGTAACTAATTTGGACTGAAAACCTATTCCTCATGCTTGGTTCTGGATGTTATATAATTGTACATAATGGACTACTTACATCCTTTCTGCTCACTTCTGCCTTCAAAAATATGCTCACAAAGCCTATGATTGTATTTTCCAGAATATTAAATCAGATAAGTTAGTAGACATTTCCTCATTACTCAGAAACAATTCATTACAGTACTTGAAAAACAACCAAGTAATCCAATTAAAAATGGGGTATAGGGCTAAACAGAGAATTCTCAACAGAGGAATATCAAATGGCAGAGAAACACATCAGAAATGTTCAACATCCTTCGTCACCAGGGAAATTCAAATAAAAATGACCCTTAGATTTCACCTCATACCCATCAGAATGGCTAAGATCAAAAACTCAAGAATGATACATGCTGGAAAAGTTGTGGAGAAAGGAGAACCGTCCTCTATTTCTGGTGGGAATGTAACCTTGTGCAACCACTTTGGGCAGCAATCTGGCCCTTTCTCATAAAATTAGGAATAGTGCTACCTTAAGATCTAGCTACAACATTACTGGGAATATACCCAAAGGGTGTCCCACCATTCAATAAGGACATTTGCTCAACTATATTCATAACAATTGTGTTTTGTAATAGCCAGAATCTGGAAACAACCTAAACGTCCCTCAACAGAGGAATGGATACAGAAACTGTAGTACATTTATT
The DNA here is from genome assembly GCA_028658305.1 of Pachyuromys duprasi. Lineage (NCBI taxonomy): Eukaryota > Metazoa > Chordata > Mammalia > Rodentia > Muridae > Pachyuromys > Pachyuromys duprasi. The sequence goes on from JAQQSO010008181.1 coordinate 2,262, forward strand.
CAAGGGAATACTACTCAGCAATTAATAACAAGAAAATCACGGAAATTTCATTCAAATGGTGGGAACTATAAAAGATCATCCTTACTGAGGTATCCCAGAAGAAGAAAACACACATGGTATATACTCAGTTATAAGTGGATGTTAGACATTAAATATAGGATAAACATACTAATATCTGTAGTCCTAAAGATGCTAAAGAACAAGGAGGACCCAAGGGAAGAGGCTGAAACCTCACTCAGAAGGGCAAACATGATAGACATTGGAATTAGGAGAAGACAAAGAACAGGACAGGAGCCTTCCACAGGGGACCTCTGAAAGATGCTACCCACCAGGGTATCAAAGGCAATACTGACACTCATAGCCAAACTTTAGGCATAGTGACAGAAACTTTATAGAAGAAGAGGGAGATGGAAAGACCTGAAGGGGACAGGAACTCCACAAGGAGACCAACAGAGCCAAAAAAAGCTGGGCCTACGTGGGCCTGCGGAGACTGTTACTCCAACCAAGGACCATTCATGGAGAGAACATAGAACTCCTTCTCAGAGGAAGCCCATAGGCTGATCAGTTTCCAAATTGGTTCCCTAGTAAGGGGAGCAGAAACTTCTGTGACATAAATTCAGCGGCTTGCTCTTTGATCACTTCCCCCTGGGGGGACAGCCTTGCCGGTCAAAGAGCAAGATGATGCAGCCAGTACTAATGAGACCTGATAAGCTTGGGTCAGATAGAAAGGGAGGAGGGCCTCCCTATCAGGGCACTAGGGATAGGGCATATGGCGAGAAGAGGGAGGGAGCTACAGGGAGGATACAAAGTGAATAAATTGTAGTACATACATCTATACATACATTAATTAATTATTTAATTAAAATGTTATGGTCATGTTGTGGTCACTGTCAGTAAGAAATTTCTCAGTTCTGTGATAGAATTCAGTTAAATTTATTTATTTCTCTGGACATATTAATTAATATTAGTTTAACAGAACCTCCCTTTTAAAAGTTTTTAAAATTTATTTTTTATTAATTACAGTTTAGTCACTTTTTTATTCCAGCTGTAGCCCCCTTATATATTACTGCATTTACATAATAACCCTTTCTTCTAGGCCCTCCAATGTTCCCCACTAGTTCTCAAATGTCTGGGCTCTTTTGCTTTTATATTTTATTTTATTATATATCATATTATTTTATTATATATTTATAGATTTATGTAATTATATTTTAAATATAAAATTTAATTACATTTCTTCCCCCTTTCTCCCTTCAACTTCCTCCTTCCTAATGCTCCTTACACCTTTTGACTTTTTCAGGCATCCTTGATCTATTGACTTCCCTACCCTTCTTAATTAAAAAATTAAATTTCCCCCATTTTCCAATTTTATCACTCAAATAACTTGTATACTGCTATTCCTCTCTATTATGTTCCACATTGAATACTCAGATCTGAATATTTGGAGCTAGGAGCTGCAATTGAGAGAGATTATATGACATTTGTGTTTGAGTGTCTGTGTTAACTAACTCAATATACCTTCTCATTCTATTAACCTGTAGTTTTCATTATTTCATTTTCCTTCACAACTGAATAATATTCCATAGTGCATATGTACCATATTTTCATTAAGCATCAGTTAAAGGGTATTTACCTTATTTCCTTTTCCTAGCTGTCATGATTAGAGCGACAGTAAACATTGCTGAGCAAATATCTATAGAGTGGCATGTCAAGTTCTTTGGGCTTATGCTGAATAGTGGTATGTATAAGTGATATGGTAGACTTAGTTTTTATATTTTGAGGGTTCTCCACACTCATTTCCAGAGTGGCTGATACAATTTGCAATCAACAGCGAAGAAGGATTTTCTTTTCCCTATATCATTTCCAGAATTGTTTGTCAGTTGTCTTGTTTATGTTTGCCTTTCTGGCTGGGAGAAGACGAAATCTTAAGGATGTTTTGATTTACATTTTCATTGGTAGGGTTGCTTTGATCTACATTTCCTTAGTTGGCAGGAATAATGAACATTTTTGAGGTGTCTTATAGCCAATGTTATTTCTTCTTTTGCCACTTTCTTTTCAGATTCCATTTTAAATGTGACATTTGCTTTTATGAGCCTGTTTTTAAAAGAAAGATTTATATTGTGTACCTTAATGCTCTCCCAAATTTACAGCTAACAAAGACCTATTCTTTGCATTTGTTCAAATACTTATATATTGTGTAGGCTGTTTGTATCACAGAAAATTTTTCCTTTTCTAGGTGAATCTACCTGAGTTCAAGACCAATCTAGTTTACAACATGTTTTTTTTTTCTCAATATGTGACTTTTTTTTTTTACTGTTATTATACAATTTTCTATCTGCCTTCATTTTTTTCTGTGTAATTGGTGTTTTAACTATGCTATCCTATGCTATGGCGAATTCCTTATATAGCCTTGTATTTTTGTGTTATGTGTGTTCTGTTGCTTCTTGTATGTGCATAGGCATAACTTTCCTTAGATTGGGGATGTTTTCTTCTATAATTATGTTGAATATCTGGACTATGCCACTTACCTGGGATTCTTTCCTTTGTCTACTCTTATAATTTGAAGGTTTTGTCATTTAATGTTTTGTGTTTCCTGTGGGCTTTTTCATATTGTTTAAATTTGTTTTCGTCATCTGCAGATCCACATATCATCTTCTACTTGATCCATTCTACTTGAAGAGCTTTTTTTTTTTTTTTTTTAGTTTTCTAGTTGAGTTATTGGGTTTTTCAATTCCATTTTATTTCAGCTTGAGAATGCTTCAATGTTCCTATATCTTCATTGAGTTCCATTTTCAAAACTGGGATCATTTTTATCATACCCACCAGATTTCTGTTTATGCTTTTTTAGTAGTCACTCAGGCCTTTATTTGTTTATAATTGTTCTTTTATTTTTTAATTATTCTCTTATTTTAGCTATTTCTTTGTGTCTTCTTTAAACTCCTTGAATTCTTTGCTGAAATATATGATTGTTCTTTAAAATTTCATGTTCTTGAGTTAATCTAGGTAATTCTTATTGGCAAACAGCTCTACAGGACTGATGGATTTGAACACATTTATCTTCCACATTGTTTGGATTTTGAAATGAGATAAGGACATATGGACTATTTTGTTGGTTCTGTATCTGATATGAACATAACAGTTTGGAGTAAAGCACAATAGGTTTGTGCTAGGTTGACCTTATAGTTTGGAAATGGCTTAGTTAAAAAGAAGCCACATGGTCTGATTCAAGCCTACTACTATTTCAAAATACATCAAAAGGATGAAGGGGATACATCAAAAGGATGAAGAGGGTGCCTGAAAGCATGGAGCTCTTGGGCTTACCTGGTCAGACTCTGGTGAAAGGTTTTTCAGGATCTGGATGGGTTGGGAAATTAGATCACACCATTTTCTCTAGCTATTATTGTTGTGCACATAAGCGAACACATGCGTGCACACACACACACACAAATTAATACTTAAATAAAACCTGTTGTATCTATTAATGTTGTATATATTTTTAGGCCTGACCACTTGATATTAGGCAGTGAATTACTGGAATCTTCCCTGGAGAAGACTTAAACGTATCTACTCAATGAATTTCCAAGAAAATAAAAGTTCAGGAATAAAAAATATTAGTGGGAATGGAAGTCAAGGTCACAAACAAGCTTGCCTAATGGTTGACTGGAGACTGTACATAACCAATTACAACAGAAACCATTCATAATATACAGTGGAAAAATTATATTGAGAAGAGTAAAATTTTGATTATTTGTTTATGGATTTGGATAAACATATTTTCCTCTTAGTGATTTTAATAAGAATACTTGAAGTGAAATTAGCAGTACGACATTTACAAAATGAATTAGGCTCTTCCAGAAATAAGTCCTCTTATTGGTTGTCCAATGTAGAGTGGTCATCCTTGAAGCTATATACACTCAATCAACAAAAACACCCTTGCTCAGATGTAGCACACAGACAGCTCAGTATCCAAATGGGTTTCTTTAGTAATGGGCACAGGGACTGTGTCTGACATGAACTCAGTGGCTGGCTCTTTGATCACCTCCCACTAGGGCGTGCAGCCTTGTCAGGCCACAGAGGAAGACAATGCAGACAGTCCTGAAGACACCTGATTGGCTAAGGTCATATAGAAGGGGAGAAAGACCTCCCCTATCAGTGGACTTGGAGAGGGGCATAGGAGGAGATGAAGGACGGAGGATAGGACTAGGATAAAATGAGGGTGGGGGCCACAGCTGGGATAAAATTGTAAAAGTAAAAATTGTAAAAATAAAAATAAAATAAAATGAACATAAAAAAACTGATCCTAGAGGTTTTTGTGTGTTTTGTATGTATGTGTTCACACACAGATATATGGTTGTGGGTGTATATATACATATATATATATATATATATATATGCACTTGTATACAAAAATGTACGTAACAAAAAATAATCAAAGAAAACGAGGCTATCAACTTGAGAGTGTAGGGTCCCTGTGAGAAGTTTTGGGGAGAGCACCTGCAAGCCCAGGGATTGGAAGAAGGAAAGGGACAGGCGAGATTAGTATAATTCTGTTTCAATTAAGAACATATTTAACACAACATGAATTAACTTGAGAGTTTCATAAATGTTATATTTAAGAAAATTTAGATTTAAAAATAAACAGTATTAGGAAATTTTTGTAGATTAAGTAGTAATTGTGCTTTAAAATATTTCTTCAATATAATATGATGTCTTAAGATAGAAAGGTTTCTGGATACTCCCATGCAATTGACTTATGTAAGATTAATTGTAATGCTAGTAATCAGGTATTCTTTTTCTTTTTAGAAAATTCATAAATCTAAACTGATATTGATAATTCGGACATATGCTGTCTTAGATAGTCATTGTTAACTGTCTCATTACTAGCAGAATTTATTTTCCTTGTATTTCTTTACTTTTATTTTTAAGAATGAACCATATACCTGTTCTTGCTTTCTTTAAAATCTATGGTCTCTCTTTTCATTAAATGTTGTTAATGAAACAAAAATTATGTGTAAGTTTAACTAACACATAAGTTAAGGATTACTGGCCCATTTTATATAATGTTACATGTATGTATGTTTCAGGGCTGACAACTTGGTATTGGACAGTTTATCATGTCTAGAAGAAAACAATTCTTAGTCTTCCTATCCATCCTGCAGCTCTTGCATTTTCTGCCTATTCTTTCAAGGTATTCCAAGAGACTTTGTAAGAGGGAGTTAACATAGATGTTTTCTTTAGGCATGCATAGTCATATTTTTCAGCCCTTTGTCTAGTTATGCATCTCTCTATAGAATGCTTAAGTTAATAAGCAAAGGTTAATAGCAACCCAGGTCTGTGTGTATACTCATAAATATTCAGATGACAATTTGACAGAATGACTAGCAAAATAATCGAAAGCTTTATATTAGGGCCTATGGCCTTTGCAAACTGTGGGCTTATGATGAGAAACATTACCACATCAAATAAAAAGGAGTTATTACTCCACAGTACTTATGCACCTAGAGACACATCTTGCCTTGTAGGTCAGTACTTCAGTTTGCAGGGTTCAGTTTTGAGTGGGACTGTCACATCTTTTCTCTGAAAGTAGCTTATATAATATCTTCTAGAATTATGAAATAAAGCCATCCGGAAGGCACTTTCCTGGTAATTTTATGATTTAATTATATATGTCCTAGAGCCAACGTTATGGCATATTCAGAAATAGAGGCTTACAGTGTAGTTAAGTAAACGAGGACAACAGCAGTAATCTCTGTTGTTTTGTATATCCCTGGGGCCTCCATGAGCAATAAAGCCATTGAGAGGTATCCTATGCTGTCCACTGAAGTTTTCATTTAATAACTTACATCTTCTAGAAGTGTTATTATCCAAATATGTAAGAAAATTCTATTTGAACTTTTTTTTAAGTTTTATTTTGAAGTTTCTTTCTGTAATAGCTTTTCTTTGTAGACCAGGATGGCTGCAAACTCACAAAGATCTACCTGCTTCTGTCTCTCAAATGTTGGGATTAAAGGTGTACACCACCATGCCTGGCTCTCTGTAACCTTTTTCCTAGATTATTAATTTTTGTTAATCCACCCACTATCCCCTTTGGCCCATCCCTGGCCTCATCCACAAAATTATTTAACACTTAATATTTTCCCTTCTTTCAGGTCACATGTGTTCTACTCTCCACTCATATTTGTTCAAAGTTGGGTTGCCTCCTATATGACTTTTCATACCCACTTCCATTGAGTTAGCATTCTCCCCCTGATCTTCCCTGAACTCCTTCAACCTACCTTGCTTTTAAGCCTTTCCACAACAGTATTGACCTTATAACTAACTGAGGATATGAGGGTGCATATCCACTGAGCTGAAAGGATCCACCTGTCTCAAATACCCCAGTGCTGGGTTTACAGATGCATATGGGCAAGCCTAACATTTTTATGTGGATTCTGTGGATTGACCTGAGCTTTCCATGTTTTTTTCCAGGCATGTCAGTAACTAACCTATCTATTTTTCTTGATTTGTTGCTCTGAGTGGAACTTGAAATTCTGTATTTAAATCAAGTAATGTCTTTGTCTGCCTCTGTATCTTACAGAGAAAGATACCATCACTTTCTCCCCCATTCAATATCATGTTGTGTCAATTGTTCACTTAATGTATATGACCTTTTTAAGTGTTTATTTTTATTAAATTATTTGCTTTACATCCTAATCTCTGTCTGTGACTCTATCAGAATATTATTAATAGTGTCAGATTTGGGCTACCTCTCAAGGCATGAGTCTCAAGCTGGGCCAGTCATTGGTTGGCCTATCCTTCAAATTCTGCTCCGTCTCTGACCTCTGTACATCTTGTAGGCAGGATACATTGTGGATCTAAGGCTTTGTAGATGTGTTGGTGTTCCAGTCCCTTTACTCTAAGTCTTACATGGCAATAAGAATTGACCAATCCAGGTTCCATATCTCTCATTCTTAGAAGTCTTAGCTAAGGTTACCCTCATAAATTCCTAGATGATTTCATTGTATTAGGCTACTAAATCTTTACAGAGATGATCCCAATTCAATCCAGTTGTCTCTCCTGCCTATTCCCATTTCATCCCACTCTCCTAACCAATGTCCCCTCCCTCCAACAACAATGTTTAATAAATTTCCCCTTTTTGGTGAAATGCAAGCATCTCAATTATGTTCTCCTTACTTGGCTTCTTTGGGACTGTGGTTTGTAGCATGGCTATCCTGTACTTTATAGCTAATACTCATTTCTTTTTTTCTTTTTTCTTAATTAAATTTTTAGTTTTTTACATTAATTACATTTTATTCACTTTGTATCCTAGCTGTAGCCCCCTCTCTCATTCCCTCCCAACCCCACCCTCTCTCATCTCCTCCCTGCCCCTTTCCTAGTTTACTGATAGAGGAGGACCTCCTCCCCTTCCATCTAAATCTAGCTTATCAGGTCTCTTCAGGACTGGTTGCAATGTCCACTTCTGTGGCCTAGCAAGGCTGCTCCTTCCTGGGGGAGGGGGGCAGGGAGTTGAAGAGCCAGCCATTGAGTTCATGTCCGAAATAGTCCCTGTTCCCCTTACTAGGGTATCCAGTTAGATTTTGAGCTAGCATTTGCTACCTTCCAGCAGGGGTTCTAAGTTATATCCATACATAGTCCTTGGTTCGAGAAACAGTCTCATAAAAGACTCCTGTGCCCTGATATATTTGGTCCTTGAGGAGCTCCTGTCCTCTCCAGGTCATACTAACTCCCCCTGCTTTCAAATAATTCCCTGTACTCTGCCAAAAGGGTTGGTTATGTGTCTTAATATTTGCTTTGATACACTGCTAGGTAGAGTCTTTCCAAAGCCCTCTGTGGTAGGCTCTTGTCCTGATACTTGTTTTCTCCTACATACAATATCCATCCCATTT
>JAQQSO010008182.1:0-10147 GCA_028658305.1 Pachyuromys duprasi
CCCTGGGCTTTCCTCACGCACTGCCGGATACACCCTGGACGTCAATTACACTTCAAGAGATGCACCGGAAAGTGAGGTCGTGAAATGTCACACTAGGCTCCGCCCCTCAAGCCTCCATTCTAGAGGCTCCGCCCAGGAGTTTCCTGCTGGACACTCCAATAGCCCAGGCTGTATTTGAGATATAATTCTTTCACCTATAGGGGGCAGAGTAACTTTCATGTCTTGTTTGTTTGTTTGTTTTCCTTTTTTTCTTTTAATGACAGACTAAGAATTCTTGTTTTCCAGTGGATTCGAAAGACCACCAAAGTGAGGGCAGCCTGGTCTACATATTTGAGACTACAAAGAAAGTCTCTCCGTCTCTGTCTCTCTGTCTCTCTCCTAAGAAAAAGGTAGAACACCAAGAAGGATGCTCCATCCACTCCCCAAAGATTCTCTTCCTTCCTTCTTTCTCGTTTTTCTCTTTTTGGTTTTTTTTTCAAGAGAGGGTTCCTCTGTATAGCCTTGGCCGTCCTGGATCAGGCTGGGCTGGAACTCCCAGATCCATCTGCCTCTGCCTCCGTGGGTGCTGGGATTAAAGGCGTGTGCCACCACTGCCCAGCATATTCAGTTCTCTTAACATCTGTGTGTATCAAATTATTTACTTTGTTTAATTTTTTGGAGAAAATGTCACTGCACGTGTGCCCTGTGGTGGATAGTGCAAGTATATGATCCCAGCATTATTAGAGGCAGTGGAGGTGAACCTCAAGTTTTAGTCCAACCTGGGTCACATAGTGGAACACTATTTTGAAAAACAAACAAACGTGGGCTGGATGGATTGCTCAGTGGTTAAGAACTCTGGCTGCTTTCCCAGAGAATTTGCCGTTCAACTCCCAGCACTCACATGGCAACTCACAACAGTCTGAAACTCCAGTTCCAGGGGAATCTGACAACCTCACAGACATACTTGCAGCCAAACAAAACAACACAAGAACAAGTGGTTGTGGCAAATGCCTGGAATGCCTTTAGTCCCAGCACTTGAGAGGCAGAAGCAAAAGGATTTCTCTGAGTTTGAGGTCTAATGGGCACTACATAGTGAGTTCCGGGACAGCTAGGGCTACACAGAGAAATCTGTTTGAAAAAAACTAACAACCCACAACAACAACGGGGGAGGGGATAACAAGGAGGGGCTGGCTGAAGCACTTTGGGAAGTAGAGGCAGGACGATTTCTGTGAGTTTTAGGTAGGCCTGGTACACAGAGTGAGTTCCAGGACTACATGAAAAGACCCTGTCTCAAAACAACAACAATAAAAAGAAAGAAGAGAGTGTCATTAAAAATAAATAAAAATAAATGTTAATATTCTGTGAATATGTTCTACATTCTATTTTTATTTATATTATTAATTAATTTATTTCTTTGCTTTTGAAACAAATTCACCACTATCAAAGTGGGTATGTGGAAAAGGATGAGCTTGAACTTCTGATTCTCCTGCTTCTACCTCCAGAATGTTATGATCATTGGGGTGCCTCAGGTTCCTTTGTGTGGGGATTGAACCCAGGATTTATTGCAGGCTAAGTGAATGTTTACAGCGAAAGTGCATCTCCCTCCCAAACTGAAGCTTTTAAAATATGTATTCATTTCTTTTTGTTGGTTTGTTTTGAGAAAGGGTTTCTTTGTGTTCTTTGCTGTCCTGGTCTTGGTTGGACTGTCCAGGCTGGCCTGGAACTCAGAGATCCACCTGCTTCTGCCTCCTGGAGTGCTGGTATTACAGGCTTGAATCACTGTGCCTGGCTTTAAAATATATACATTTCAATCTTCAAAACACCTAAAGCTCTGAATGGTGAAAGAAATTCAAATTTAAATATCTAGTTTCAGTTACTGTGTTAGAACATGTATTATTAGTTTAACACTGTTGGTATAATGTTCTTGTGGAATGTATACAATTTACCCTTGTTCATTCTATACCCAACTATCTGGTTTCAATCCTGACATTGCATTGGGATGTTTATTCTAAGCATTACCTGTCTCAAGTTTGTGTAAACATGTCATCATTTGTTCTCTGTATTTAAAAAACAAAAAACAAAACAAAACAAAAAAAACAACCAGCCAATGCTGTGCAATGGAGAGAATAGGGTAGGACATCCTGGTCTGGAGGGGAGGAGAGAGAAGCGAGTGGGAGGAGTCGGAAAAGAGTGATTGGCAAGAGAGGACTTGGAATCACCAGGAGAGATGAACCGGACCTAAGATATGACTAAAAGCAAGTATAATGTGGGAAATCTGAATGGGAGGAAACTATGTGGGCTTGGTGGTTTAGGATGGAGTAATCATTGCCCAGCATTATGCTCTAGGTTCATTAAGCAAATCGTAGTCTCTGGTAATTTGTGTATACAGCTGGTTTAGGAATATCCACTGTTAACTAAAAGATAAATCAATAATAAATATTAATAACCCACAATACATGGCGCCCAACATGGGGCAGAATTTACAATAATCTAGCAAAAACTTAATAAAAAGCAAAACTATAGAGCAGTTTCTTAGTTCTGTTCCTTAAAAACCAAGCAAAGGCAGTTCCTAAACTAGTAGCTCACATTAGACAGACCCCATGCAAAACAGCAAGGCCTCCAACAGGCTGCAGAAAAACAAAAATTGTTACATATAAAATCCAGAGAGGCAGTTTCTTTAGGTAGAGGGGGGAAAAGGCTCTTTAACAAGAAGGCTTCTCAAAGCCAGACTTTGCTAGTCAAGGTAGAAAGTGAAATCCCTTTGAGACGAGGTTCTTGCAAGTCTGAAGAGCAAACATTCATGGACCCAATAACTTTCCAGAGTGAGGAAGGGGTCAAGATCCAGTGAGGGAGGCAGAAAAAATACCTCTCCCTGGAAACAGGAGCCAAAGACAGACTGAGAAGCCTCAAGCATCTGAACTGGTAGGGTCTAGAAGGGAAGCTGGGTCTAAGAAAGTAAAGTCTTTAGAGAAAGGTTTTGAGATTAAGAAAAATAATTTTCTGTGTTGCAACTGGAGGAAGACACAACGACACAGTGCTTCTGGATACCATTTGAGTTTGTTTCTCTTAGCATACAAATAATTTTTTCACTGATGATTTCAGTTTTATATATCCTCTTTGGGAAAAATCAGGATAAGACAGACTTGAAAAAAGAAGAGACGGAGAAAATAGATGCTGAATTAAAGGTCATAGAATAGAGATTGGGGGAATCTTTAATCAAAATAGAGAACCTTGGGAACAATCCAATCTGCTACTTATAATAATACCAAAAGAGATGGTTCCAGGTGAAAAAAAGTCCTCAGAGGCTTGAAGATATTGCATTTAAAATGGCAGCCCATTGAGATGCTGGAGAGAAAGTCTTCAGCTTTATAGGCCAATTTGGTCAGACTGGATATTATATATATATTGTTCAAGGTTCAATTACTAGATGGTCTATATGCTAAAGTAAAAATGCAGATACTGTTTAATGTCTTGGAAGGTCATACAGTGGCTGGTGTGCTCCATTTTACAGAGTTTGGAGAACTAAAATACATGCACCAGGTGATAGACTCATACTTAGAATTCCAATGGGCTTTTGCCTTAAATTTTGGAAAGCATGATCCTAAGGTTAAACATTTGTTAGAGATGGTGAATGTTTTGGAGGTGCCCTTGAAAATTGGGGCTAATGGTGTTTCAGCATATATATCCATTAGAATTCAACAATATTTTAAACATTATAACATAAAACCTGTTACAGACATAATTTATAATCCTACAGGTCAAGCAATTATGAAAATATCTAACAGTAATTTTAAAAGGATGGTCATAAAACAAAAGGGAAATATAATATCTTCCCCAAATAGATTAAATAATGATTTATCAATTTTAAAATGTTTAAATGAGACAAATAGCACACCTACTAAGACACAATGGAATTTAGAAAGGACTGCTGAATTAGAGCAGCATGTAAAGGTTCTAATTCCAAAGTGGAGAACAGGGAATGTATTACGCTGGGGAAGAGGTTAGGCATATATTCACAGAGTAAGAGCACCTAAAGATCTTGATCACACACAAGAAGAGAGAAATCAAGGAGACTAAACAAAACAGATAACATACAATACTGATCCCTTCACATAGGAACAACTCTGAAACTGACTGAGACATAAAAAAATGTCTCCAAAGAAGAGGGAGGGAAGGTGGGATTGGGAGGGGATAGGAGAGGGGGCTACACCTGGGATACAAAGTGAACAAACTGTAACTAATAAAAAAAAATGAAAAAAAGGGAGAAATTCACTCACAACAATGTCACCACAATAGCTTTAAGAGGAGACACAATAAATGATTGTCACCATCTCATAAAAAAAAAAGTCTCCAGTCAGAACTTCAACAATACATGGCCAATAAATCCTTGGCTATAATATCCTCAAAATTTATTATGCCATTCTTTTAATTGGTGTAGATAAAATTGGTTTACAGTTTTGTTTCATCCTGCACATCTCATACAACTATAATTTTAGGACTGTATAATGCTTGTGAGAAATTATGTTTATAGAACAAAAGGACCTGACACCAGAGACACTGAATCAAACCTGAAGGAATTCATTCTTCTAGCATGCTGAGGCATTGACAAGTCTGTCAACATTGACAGATCCAGCATCTTGCATGTTCCAGCATTCTGCTTGTTCCTGCCTCAACTGCTTCAATTGCTGTTTCTCATCAAAGCCTGCTCCCAAGAGAACTTTGAAGAAAGCTACTAATCTCAATTGGTCAAGCATTTTAGAGTGTCCCAAGAAGGACTTCTACTAAGCCTAAAATTTCTCAACATTAAAAGACTGGACCACAAGTGTTAATTTTTGCTCAATTAACCTTTTTCCCAATTTCCTTTGGGCCTCTCACTGGATTTCTGTATGTCCAAAAAGTCAGCTAGAAAAATTCCTGAGAACGATGTCCAATTTCCTTTTGGGTTGGGGGTAAGTTTTTAGTTGTTTTCTATGGCCATGAGTTGTTTCTATGGTCATTGGGGAGATGGGTATAAATTATTAATGGTCTTATTCAGAAAGAAAACAAGGTTAAACTCAGGGATTTTCTCTCTTTTCCTTTTTCTTTTCTCTATCTTTCCTTCTTAGATAAGGAGAAAAGGGGTTAAAAAGAAAGAAAGGGGAATACAAGGATATCTGTACAAAAGGTAGATTATTGAATCTACTCAACTTAAGGCTTTACTTGTTCTCAATTAAGGTTATTTTTAACTCTGGTATAGGATTTTATATATTGATGCAAATAAGTCTATTTTTAATAAATTGGTAAATTTTAATATATTGATACAAATTCAAGGTTACTTCTACACTTTTATACTGCTATTACAAACTGTGTAGGGTATTAGGTAATGAAAATTAATTGCTAGTTGATCAACTCATAGTCATGTCAGACATGGTCTAATCTATCATGGCAGTATACATCCTAGGTTTAACAGATAGATATGATTTTGTAGACGGGTCAATTACATAAAGATAGGTAGTCTTCAGAAACTTCAGAGACCTATGTAATAAGGCACTTAAAAATGTCTTTATTATTTTAAAGATTCTTTGACAACGAGACAGGTCATTTCCTGGCAACACCCCACCTACCTTAAAGATGATGAGCATCGAAGAACCTCCATATGGAGATGGCTTCAAATATGGCAAACAAGCCACCTGAGCAAAAAGAAAATGCCCTCGTTTCATGGCAGACAAAATTCTGCCAAAAATGGACAAGTTTAAATGCAAGACAAGTAAACTACCGAACTCTGTCAAGAGTTCAACAAGCAAGTCCTAAATAGTTCTTACTTCATACATATATCTGTCAAATATACTGAGCCAAAAGGCTAAAGATGATGCTCCAATGTTATAGAGAGTTTTGGGTGACTGTTCAGACAGCAAACTCTGTCAGTTTTTTTTTTTTTTTGGAAGCTGCTACCATGCACTTCCGATTTACTCCAGTAACTAATTTTATTTCTTCTTAAGTCTCTGATGGGGTTGAAAACCAAATAGTTATAGTTCCACAATTAAGCTTAAGTTGTTTAGAATTTAAAAAGCTTTAATAATAAAATAAAAAGATTTTTATTTTGATAAATAGGTCCAGATAAATGATCATACTGGCCTTGAAATTGCACTAATAATAGCAAGGAAATGGAATCAACAAAAATACAGTCATCTGTACTTTTCTGTTGCTGTGATATAATAAGCCTGACAAAGGCAACTTAAGGGAGAAAGAGCTTACCTTGGCTCACAGTTCAAGGGTATTTAATGTTGTGGTGGGGATGGTAAGACAACTGGCCCTTGAAGCTGTTGATCACACGGCATCCAGTCGGAAAGAAGACAGCCATGAATGCTAGCGCTCAGCTTGCTTTCTCCTTTTTATGAAGTTTAGGAATTTCTGCCTAAGAAATGGTGCCAGCTACAGTGGCCACATCTTCCCATTCAATTAACATAATCAAGGTGGTCTCCCTGAGGTATGCTCAGAAGTGCATTTCTCAGGTGGGTCTAGATCTCATCAAGTTGACAACTGAGATGAACCATTACGATGTCCATTAACAGATGAATAAATAGTGAAAACGTGGTGCATATACACAGTGGGATTTTATTCAGTCAAAAGAGAAAAATGAAGTTATGAAAGCTTAAGAAAATGTACAAAACTAATAAAATATGTGCATTAAGTGAGCTAACCTAGGCTTATAAACAGGAAACTCATGTTCTTTCTCATAGGGAGATCTTAGTTATTAATTTTAATATACATGTTTAAGCAGGATAAGTTGTATGGAGGTCACAGGACAAGAAAGGCACCATGGAAGGAGAAATAAGGTACTTTTAAAAAGGGGGTGGGAGATAACAGAACACATATGATATGAAAAAGAAAGGGCGAACACTTCAGGTGCTCAGAACCTTTTAAACCAAGATGGGGAGCCGAGAGATGAGGGAGAGATGGCATTGGGAAAGGGTCAACCGCTACCAACCATGCTTGACCGTATTACAAAACAACTCTGTAAATAAAAAGCCACAAAAATAACCACAATGGAACTGTGATTTGATAGAATTGGAGCATCTTTTGAAACTCTTTTTGTCTCTTTTTTGGGCTGGGAATAAATAAATGAGACCCTCTCTACCAGCTTCTCATTCTCTGAACATACTAGGAACTCATTTGTATTGCTCATGACTGGTGTCTTTTTCATCAGACCATGTGGTGGCTTGTCGGTGACAGAACTTACAACAACTAAATAAGGTTCTTTGCATCTCTGCTACTCCATAGGATTTCTTTGAGATTGTAATTAGACTCTGGGATGTTTTTGCTTTGGGAGGTTAGAGAGTGGTTAGTTGGTTGGTTGGGTGGTTGGTTGGTTGGTTGGTTGGTTGGTCTGAACCATCTCCATCTCCTGCACTGATGCATATTTTAAGTAAAGTGTATCAATACCAATAAAGCAGGTATCAACATAAAGCTATTTTTAGAAACATTGATAATTATATTTTAGGCAGTCCAAGTGTGTTGTCAGTTTCTTTCCTCATTTCTATTCCTGCCCCCCATTCCTTCATTCTGCGCTTGTGTGGTAAACCTGACTAGAAATGAACATTTTAGTATTAGTTAAGTGGTATAAATGAAAACAAAACAAAACCCAGCAGACACATGGATGAAAATATACAGACTAGCCAGACTTGGTGGCACACTCCTTTAATCCCAGCATTTGGGAGGCAGAGGGAGATGGATCTATGTGAGTTTGAGGCTGGCCTATCTACATGGTGAGTGCCAGGACAATCACGGCTGTGAAGAGACCCTGTCTCAAAAAAAAAAAATCAAAACCCAAACCCAGACACCTCGGAGCAACATGCTCAAAGCAAAAAAATTCTTAAAAATTTAACACTGGATACCTGCAAGCAACTCTTCAATCATTTCTCCTTCCAGCCATCTCTTCTGGTCTCTAAAAGACTACCAAAGTTTAAAAAAGTCCTTTAGCTTACAGAGACTGAGACATCAACTTAGGAGCATGGGTGGTCTGGACCTAGGATCCCTGCACATATGTGACTGATGAGTGTATGTAGAGGGGAGGGGCATCTGTTTCTAACATGGACTCTATTGCCTGCTTTTGGATCACTTCCTCCTGGCAGGGCTGCCTTGCCTGTCCTTAGGGGATGAGGATATTCTCAGTCCTGATGTGACTTGAGGTGCTAGGGAGGGCTGATACTGGGGGAAGGGGGTCCCCTTTTCTGGGGGGAAAGAGAGGAAGAGGTAAGGAGGGGAAGGGGTGGACTGGGAGGAGAGGAGGGAGGGGACACCCTTGGGATGTAAAGTAAATAAACTGAAATAAAAAGAGAATAACACCATTCCAAAAGTCCTTTAGCCTCATTTCTTACCGTGTTGCTGTGTGTATGCCAATGACTCAGGGCTCAGCATAGCTCTTATATGAATATGGTCTAATACTCAAGTTTTTAAACTATAGTTTAATTATTAAAATTAACATTTTGACAAAGTCTTTGTACTTAACCAAAACTAAAACAGAAACCCATTTTTTTAATGAAAACATTTTAATCAGAAACATTATAAAGTAACATCCTCAACAGGACAAAGACTATCTAACAACTATTTACAGAACACCCAATACTCTATGATAAAATTTAAGTAAGTGCATTACATATGATAAGAATGTCTCTACTGAGTACATTTCAATTGGACTTAAATATTTAATAAAAATGTTAAGAAAAATAAGATGTATTTGATGTCAAAGGTTCTAATGTTCTCATTAGAGATATTGTTTTTTACCAACTAACCAAAAGAAAGTGCATTAAAATTACTAAATATTTAATAAATTTTGTTGGATATCAAGTCAACATAAGACATCTATACATTAATAACAATGAAAAACATGAATATGGGCTCCTCTAATAAGTCTAATAATCTAATTTTATAACTAATTATTGTAACATTTAGGATTACGATCTCCGGAACAGGAGAACTATATTAAAAATAAATAAAATGAAATCAAGAGACTTGGTTCTTATGGAAAAAGAAAAACCAACTCCTACCAAACCCAAATTTTAAAAAAAGCCCCCAAACAAGCAATCCCCCAAAGACACACACAAAAAAACCCCACCAACACAAACTACTTAATTACAAACAAAACAAAACACCATGATTATTGCTCCTCTTGCTAAGTTTGTTTTTATAAAGAACATTTATGAGGTGCAACCATTTGCTAGATTCCAAGTGAGGACTAGCCTCCGTAGGAAAAGGGCCCACGGTAAAAAAGCAGGCATAGAGTAGGAGAGATCACTCATTAGACAAAAGATTTTCACTACTAATTACTAACTAATTCAATTAATTAAGTTGGGAAGAAAGAGGTGCATGGTAGGGTGGAGTTTTAGGGAAACATGTTGGAGCTGAATTCATGGCACCACTTGGGGTGTTCAATCTCTTGAGGGTAACCCAGTCAACTCAAGGATCAAAAGTAGGTGACTTTCAAACAGTATGTTTTGGTGGCGATGAGTTTTCTTCCAGGCTTTCCAGCCAACCACGGATCCACTATTCTGCATTCCGCTCACTTCAAAACCTCGATGCAGGGCACCAAGGATTTGTGCGGGGCAGTTCACTCACAGAACAGTCTCCTCCTGGCCTTGCACGGGGTCCGCGGAGGGCATGGAGGGCGCTGCTCCTGGGGACTTGGAGGAGGAGATGGAGGCAGAGGCTGCAATGGTGAGCTGGGGAAGGGTCCCTGCAGGTAGCTGTCCAGATCCCAGGCTGACCTCGGAGAACATGGCTCTGCACTAGTGGAGGGCACCAGAGGCCACGGCTCTGCTACGGGTTCCTGAGGACAAGGGCTGCACACTCTTGTGGAGGAGAGGAGCCCAGTGGTCTGACCAGTTGACGGATCCATCCAGAGCTCCAGGAAGTCCTCATCCTCATCCTCATCCCAGGAGTCCTCTTGGTAGGAGATGTCTAGGACATACTCACAGAGGGATCCTTGCTGGAGGACGACATGATGGTCCTGGGGGACGACGAGGTGGTCCTGGGGCGCGTCCTGGAGAGCGGCCTCCTGCGGGCTGGAGGGTGAGAACTCAGGCTGGCCAAGATGGGCGGAGGTCTGCAGGCCCTCGGGAACCAGGATGATGGTGTGTCCTTGGAATGACACTTCCAGGACCGAGGTGGGCTCGGGCTCCAGCAGCAGGTC
>JAQQSO010008183.1:0-10147 GCA_028658305.1 Pachyuromys duprasi
AGCTGGGGGCTGTGGACTCCGCCCTGGGCTTGCTGCTAAGGGCTCTCCCCTGGAATGGAGATTTGGTGCCTCCTTCTGTGCCAGGGGCTGTGCACCACGGTCTGAGATGATATTTGGGGCACACACAGTGGGTTTGGGTTTGTGTGCATCCGCTGTATGCAGGGCTGTCAGAAATGGTGCCTGAGGCCTTCTCTGTCTGGCCCGTGGAGAGACACCTGAACTGGGGTTTTTGCTGGCGGATGCGTGTAGCTTTCGCCCTCAGTGTGTGGTCTGGTCAAGATGGTCCCAGGATCCTCTCAGCAGTGTGTTGAGACAGAACTTGGGTTCTTCCCAGATCCGCCGGGGGACTCACACACTGACTGAGTTTTTGCTGGCGGAAGCGTTTAGCCCACACCCCCGCAGTGTGTGGACTGGTCAGAATGGTCCACCAATCCACTTACATAGTCTGTGGTGGTTCCTGTGATCGGTTCGCGCCCGCCGCACACCCGTGGGTTGATGCAGAACTCGGGATCCTCCCGGATCCGCTGGGGGACTCACACACTGACTGAGTTTTGGCTGGCAGAAGCATTCGGCCCGCGCCCCTGCAGTGTGCGGACTGGTCAAAATGGTCCCCCAATCCACTCAGCCTGTGGTGGTTCCCGTGATCGGTTCGCGCCCGCCGCACACCTGTGGGTTGGTGCAGGACTCGGGATCCTCCCAGGTCCGCGGGCGGACTCACACACTGACTGAGATTTTGCTGGTGGAGTGTTTGGCTTGTGCCCCGGCAATGTGCGGACTGGTCAAAATGGTCCCCCAATCCACTCAGTCTGGTGTGGTTCCGATGATCGGACCGAACCGCAGCACACCCGTGTGTCGAAGCAGAACCCGGGTGCAGTGTGTGTTCGTAGGGCGCAGTTCAGTGAAAAAGGCACCTGGTTCCTCCTGAGACTGCCCGGGAGACAGTCTATAATGGCTGGTGCGGGCACCCAGTGCAGCTGCTCGTCCAGATCAGAGCTGTGCGCCGCTGGTCACCGGGAAATTTCTCCAGGTAATAATTGGGTGTCCCTAGGGTTTTCCCACTTGATTTTCTCACAGTAGGAGTTCAGCTCACCTGGCACTCACAATGCTGGCGTTTTAGGTCCCAGAGTTCAGTCTCCTGGTCGCTGCGTTGTTTCTGCTCTCCTACTCCTCAGACACAGTGTTCTCTCGTGGCAGGCATCTTGGATCTCCAGATTTCTTTTTCTTAATCAAATAAATGCACATGGGTTTTGACTAATAAAGGGTAAACGTGATCTCTGCCTCCCCTTTTTTGAATAAAGGTAGGATAGGTAATAATGAACGTGAGTTAAAGAACACTCAAATTATTTAGTAAAGTTGGAGTTCAACTGCTACTCCCTTTATATTTTCAGCTTGGCCAAGCTCACTAAATCTCTTCTTTAAGAAATGAGAAAATTTTTATATTGAAGAGAGTTTTTAAGCTTATCTAAAAAGGCTGCAAATTAACACAGCTTCTTACCTAAATCTTTCCATACCCCATTATAAAAATATTTCTGTTGACATTGTCCTACATGCCTTATTTTCCCCCTACTCCCATTGAATATTGGATACTATTTATTAAGACAAATTCATTAAATATTAAGAAAACTTAAAGTAACATGCTTATATTGAGACTTGTTTGTTCTACAACTTACACCTTCAAGGAGAATATCGATTCAGAACACTAATATTTCTTTTACCATTTCCTCAAGCCAAGAATCACAACAGTAATAAATACTTGCAACAGAAAGGCAAATACAAAATATCAACAGTTTATGGCACAGCTTGAGGAACATAACCACTTACATATGAACCCTGACGTCTGGCATTCATGATTTTAGTCTTGCAAGAAATTTCATATCTATGTTGTAAGAATTACAAGCATACAAATTATTTACTCTGTGCATTTGTCTAAGTTTACAATAAACAGTATAGTAACAAGTTCTTCTTAGAGATTGGAATTATTTTGACAAATTGACTAAAAAGTGTTAAGAATACTCTGTCCCTACTTGCCATTTGTTCCCTATCATATTATATTTGATCTTAAAGTTTCCATTCACATTTCGTAGATATGATATCTACATTTTTCTTTTTCTCTCTCTTTCTCTCTTTCTGTTTTCTTTCTTTTTGTTTGTTTGTTTGTTTTCGTTTTTTGAGACAGGATTTCTCTGTACAGCCATGGCTGTCCTGGAAATCCCTCTGTAACCAAGTTTGCCTCAAACTTACAGAGATCCGCCTGCCTCTGCCTCCCAAGTGCTGGAATTAGAGGCGTGCACCATCAGCGCCTGGCTGACTATGATATCTATATTTGCAAAAATAACTAATGTAATTTACATGCCATTTTACTGGTTCTTTGAAAATGATAATTTGTTTTTTAACATCTTCCCAATCATCCTACTCTTTTTCCTCCTCCTCTTCTTTGTTTTTGTCTTTGTTCTGTGCTTTGCACCTTTTTATATTTTTTCCAACAGGGTATTTTATTAGTGCTGTTATCAACATCATCATCATCAATACCATCATCATCACCATTATTAGTTTCATAACTGTAGTAAATAATCTCTAATTCTTTTAGTATAGCTACTGTTTAGATTTTTCTTTCATCTATTTTTTCATAATTTATTCACTTTATATCCCTATTATAGCCCCTTCATCTCCTCCTGTTTCCACCATCACTCTCTCTTTCCCCTATCCCCCTCCCCTAGACCACTGAAAAGTTAAGGCCTCCTCCTCTACCATCTGATCCCAGCCTATCAAGTCTCATCAGGACCTCCTGCATCCTCTTTCTCTGTGGCCTGACTAGGCATCCCAGGCAGGGGAAAGTGATCAAAGAGCATGCAACAGATTCCATGCCATAAATAACTCCACATGGACACTGAGTTGCCTATCTGAGCAGGGGGTCTAGGTCCTCTCCATGGACAGTCCTTGGTTAATGCAACAGACACTACAGGGGCCTCTGGGCCCAGATTTCTTGGCTTTGTTAGTGTGCAAACAGTGTTGACTATTCACATACTACCACAGGTAATAACCATGCAAGGAAAAATGCTTGATTCTCTCTTTTAAATTAAATAATTTATTTATTCACTTTATATAAAACTTGTTGCCCTCTCTCTCCTCCCTTCCTGGTCCCTCTGTCTTTCTTCCCCCATTCCTCCTCCTCTATTCCTCAAAAAAAAAAAACAGACTCATTCAGATTCAGTCCATAGAATTGTAATAAAGTGTCATTGTTGATTTGTTTAACATCTGTGTGTGTGTGTGTGTGCGTGCGTGCGTGTATGTGTATGCAGTGTGTGTGTCTAATCATGATACAGCCATTGCACATAATTTGGAACATTTCATGATGAGTATATAATATAAAAGACCCAACCAGGATCATATCATGTTTTCTGTCTTGGGAACAATTAAAAACTTATTTATTCATTACTTTGAAATACAATTACTTAATGTCAAGCAGTTGGGCTCTAGCACATTAGTAGTTACCCATCTTGTCCCTCAAAGCTGCTTGTCTGCATTCTTCCATCCTTCATTTTTAGCACTGTTCTGAGAGTTTATCCACTTTCATATTTTTCTTTGTTGCTATCATCAAATGTTTGTAAAGAGAAAATTTAAATGTATGCCTTGAATGTGTCACTTTTTTTTAAAGTATGATTTGTCATATTTAGACTGTCCATCACCAAGCAGAAGCATCTATTATTGGTCTGTGTTGCATTAACACTGGCAGACCCATGAGCTATTAAGTTTGATGGAACTGTTTTATCTTACTGTAAATTGTCCCTAAGCTCCTGTGTTTTCTTGCCTCCGTGCAATTACTTCTCAGTATTCAATGTCTCCAGAAACCAGCCAAACTCCTGGTGCTATTCTCTTGATTCTTTTATGTGAGAAAGGACAATGGGTATATTGTATTTATTTTTCTATTTTACCATGTGTTTTCTAGGTACTCATCCATAGTGAAGTGTGTGTATGTGTGTGTGTATGTGTGTCTGTGTGTGTGTCTGACTGTCTGTTTCTGTATACGTCTGGGGTTTTTTGTTAGTTTGTTTTTGCTTTTTTTGTTTTTTGTTTTTTTGTTTTTTTGTCTGTCTGTGTGTTTGGAGACAAGGTCTCCCTGTGGAGACCAGGCTGGATCAGGATTTACTATGCTCAGATGGCCATAAAGTTGTCTCAGGCTCCAAAGTGCAAGGTTAATAGTAATCTATTACCATGGCAAGATTAAAAAAGTATTTGGTATAACATAAGTCTATTGTGTCTATTTCTGGTAGTTTAAATTATAAATACATATAATGTATAATAATAGTTAAAGATATTGAAGGGAAAATTCTCAACTTCACATGGAAATACACCAAAAAAAAAACAAACCCATGATAATAATAAAATCATGAACAATAAAAGAACTACTAGATGTACCACTATCCCAAATTTCAGGTTGTATTACAAAGCAGTAGTAATAAAAAAAAAGCACTGTACATAGATTAGAGACATTCGTCAAAGGAAGTGAATCATAATCAATAATTAAATCCACACAATTATGGACACATGATTTTTGATTTAAAGTAAAAAAGATCCAGAAATAGACTCTGGAAAAACAACATCTTCAACAAATGATTGTGGTCAAAATGGATAAGTTGAATGTAGAAGAATGTAAATGGGTTCAAGCTTATCACCAGGCACAAAGCTCAAGCCCACATACTCACCAAGAACTGACACTCTGCACTGTAAACACCTGCACCTGCCAAGCTTCTCTCCCTCCAATCCAGCTTAATATGCAACAGGCCTGGCTACACCAAGGGGAGAAGCAGACATGGAGAAGCAACACCCAATGCCCTTTTCTGGCCTCATTGGAAGCTGAACACATGTGGCATACAAGATTACATACAGATAAAACATGTGTACACATAAAAATAATTTTCCAAAGAAGAAAAAGTAAGAGTACTTTATAACTTGTGAAAAAATAAGAATTTAACTCTTTTACTAGTTTGTTAAAAAATTTCCATGTTTGAACCATAACTGTGGAAAGAAATGCCATCTGTAAATGGCCAATTCAATGTGATCCTTGGGTTTTAAGGACTAAGGACCAACCCCAGAGTGATAGTTTTTGAAGCTTGGCTAATTAGCACATTGCAGACGGTATCTCCTCCAAGCCTCTCACCCACAAAGCTAGGACAGATGCTAAACAGCCTGCGTGTTAATTTACAAAAAGTGTGGATTCTCCCTGGAATCTTACCACTGAAAACTTGCTTCAGCCTTCTAAAAAAACAAAATCACATTCTTTTTCCAAACTTCAATGGTTGTAAATATGTAAATATATTTATACTAAAGTATACTAGTTGATATATTAGCATATATATTAATATTATATATATATAAATGTATGTATATATTTACATTAGCCTACAATGCTGAATTCCATACCTGTGTTTTCAGGTGAAAAAAAATCCCTAAAATTTCCAAAGGCATTTCAAATTGGAAAAACATGCCTCTTACTTGTCATTTTCCTCAAGTCTGTTCCTCCTTTGCAAATAACTGCTAACATAAACTACATTCTGAAATATGAGTGACAATAAAAACGTGTGATTTTGAGACATTGAAAAAAATTGCTAATGAGCACTACTTCCTATTTTCCAGACCCTTTTATCCTTTATGACTTTGCTGAAACCTTTGATGGCCTCCAACTTGTAGCTGTACCACCTTAGCTTCCTAGGTTCTCAGGTGACATTGTGCATCGACATGTCAGCTTTGATAGTGCTTTTAGGAACATTGTACTCAGCTCTTTGTTGTTGTGAGCAATGCTTTATCTCTAAGTGAAGGTGTGAAGTTTTGTGGCTACTAGTTATTTAAAATAACTTACTGGACTTAGAATGGCTCACTAAGACACATAAAATGTGTTAGTGCTTTTATTGCTTTGGTAACAAATAACTACAATTTTTTTCTTTTTTTTTTTCTATATGAGTGAGTATATAACATGTGTGTCTTTCTGCTTCTGGTATACCTCACTCAGGTTGAACCTTTCCAGTTCCCACCATTTATCTGCCAATTTCATGATACCCTTGCTTTTTATTGCTGAGTAATATTCCATTGTGTAGATGTACTACAATTTCTGTATCCATTCCTCAGTTAAGGGGCATCTGGGTTGTTTCCAGGTTCTGGTTATTACAAATAAAGCTGCTACAAACATGGTTGAGCAAATGTCCTTATTGTGGACTTGAGCCTCTTTTGTATATATGACTAAGAGTGATGTAGCTGGATCTTGAGGAAGCACTATTCCTAGTTGTCTCAGGAAGCAGCAGATTGATTTCGAGAGTGGTTGTACAAGTTTACATTTCCACCAGCAGTAGAGTAGGGTCCCCCTTTCTCCACAACCTCTCCAGCATGTGTTGTCACTTGAGTTTTTGATTTTGGCCATTCTGATGGGTGTAAGGTGAAATCTCAGGGTCTTTTTGATTTGCATTTCCCTGATGGCTAATGACGTTGAGCATTTCCTTAAGTGTTTCTCTGCCTTCTCTCTGTTCCCCATTTTTTTAATTGGATTACTTGATATGTTGCTCTTCAACTTCTGTAGTTCTACATATATACTGGATACTAGCCCTCTGTCAGATAAAGGGTTGGTGAAGATTCTTTCCCAATCTGTAGGCAGTTGTTTTCTTTTGATGACAGTGTCCTTTGCTTTACAGAAGATTTTCAGTTCCATGAGGTGCTATTTATTGATTGTTGCTCTTAGAGCCTGTGCTGTTGGTGTTCTGTTCAGGAAGTTATCTCCTATACCAATGAGCTCAAGGCTCTTCCCCACTTTTTCTTCTAACTGATTTAATGTGTCTGGTGTTATGCTGAGGTGTTTGATCCACTTGGACTTTAGTTTTGTGCAGGGTGATAAGTATGGATCTATTTGCATTTTTCTGCATGTGAAATCAAGTTAGACCAGAACCATTTGTTGAAGATGCTATCTTTTTTCCATTGTAAGGTTTTTGCATCTTTGTCAAAAATCAGTTGACCAAAAGTGTGTGGGTTTATTTCTGGATCTTCTATTTAGTTCCATTGATCCACCATTCTGTTTCTATGTCAGTACCATGCAGTTTTTATTACTATTGCCCTGTAGTACAGCTTGAGATCAGAGATGGAGATACCCCCAGAATATCTTTTATGTTAGAGGATTGTTTCAGCAGTTCTGGGTTTCTTGTTATTCCATATGAAGTTGAGAATTTTTCTTTCAAGTTCTATAAAGAATTTTGTTGGTAATTTGATGGGAATTGCATTGAATCTGTAGATTGCTTTTGGTAAGATGGCCATTTTTACTACGTTAATCCTGCCAAGCCATGATCATGGGAGATCTTTCCATCTTCTGAAATCTCCTAATTCTTTCTTCACAGACTTGAAATTTTTTTTCATACAAGTCATTGACTTCCTTAGATAGGGTCACACCAAGGTATTTTATGTCTTTTGTGGCAATTGTGAAGGGTTTTTCCCTAATTTCTATCTCAGCCCTTTTGTCTTTTGTATACAGGAAGGCTACTGATTTTTTTTTGAGTTAATTTTGTATCTGGCCTCTTTGCTGAAGGTGTTTATCAGCTATAGGAGTTCCCTGTTAGAATTTTTGGGGTCATTAGGTATACTATCATATCGTCTGCATATAGTGATACTTGGACCTCTTCCTTTCTGGACTCCTTCAATTGTCTTACTGCACTAGCAAGGACTTCCAGAACTATGTTGAAGAGATATGGAGAGAGTGGGCAGCCTTGCCTTGTCCCTGATTTCAGTAGGATTGCTTTAAGTTTCTTTCCATTTAGTTTGATGTTGTCTATAGGAGTGCTGTATATTGCCTTTACTATGTTTAGGTATGTGCCCTGTATCCCTGATCTCTCCAATACTTTAAACATGAATGGATGTTGGAATTTATCAAATGCTTTTTCAGCATCTAAGGAGATTATCATGTGTTTTTTTTCTCTCATTTTGTTAATGTGGTGGATCACATTGATGGATTTTCCTATATTGAACCACCCCTGCATAACTGGGATGAAGCCTACCTGGTCATAACTGATGATATCTTTGATGTGCTCTTATATTAAGTTTGCAAGTTATTTTGTTGAGTATATTTGCATCAGTGTTATTTTTTTAATTATTTATTTTTCTATCAATCACAGGTTAGGTACTTTGCATCCCAGGCATAGCCCCCTCCCTCATTCCCTCCCACCCTTCCCCTCCCTCCCTCATTTCCCTCCTCCCCACCCCCTCCAAGTCTACCAACAGGAGAGGACCTCCTCCCCTTCCATCCAACCCAGCTCATCCTGTCTCCTCAGGGCTGGCTGCAAAGTCCTCCCCTGGGATCTAGCCAGTCTGTCACTCCCCGGCTTGTATGGGGGAGGGTCAAAGAGTCAGCCATCAAGTTCATGACTGAAACAGTCCCTGTTTCCCTCACTAGGGTCTTCAGTCTGACACCGAGCTATCATGGGCCCCATCTGAGCGGGGGTTCCAGGCCACATCCACACATAGTCCTTGATTGTAGAAACCGTCTCATACAAGACCCCTGTGCCCTGCTCGTTTTGGTCTTTGTGGAGCTCTTGTTCTCTCCAAGTCTCACCAACCTCCCCCAGATCTGTCATTATTTCACGCCCTCTGAAAAAGTCTTGATCGCAAGTCTTAAAATCTGCACTAATACATTGACCCCACCGCCCCAGAGGTCCTCCTTGGCATGCTAGTGTCCTGTTGCTTGTTTTCTCCTCCACTCAATGTCCATCCCATTTGTTCATCAAACAAGCATTGATCATACCAACCTGGGTCCTCCTTCCTGTATATCCTCTCTAGGTGTGTAGATTTCAGCTTGACCTTCCTATCCTATAGGTCTATACCAGTGAGTATATACCAAATGTTTCTTTATGCTTTTGGGAAACCTAACTCAGGATGATAGTTTCCAGGTCCCACCATTTGCCTGCGAGTTTCATGAGTTCCTACTTTTTAATTGCTGAGTAGTATTCCATTGTATTCCACAGTAGTATTCCACAATTTCTGTATCCATTCCTCAACTGAGGGACATCTGGGTTGTTTCCAGGTTCTTCCTAATACAAATAAAGCATCTATGAACATAGTTGAGCAAATGTCCTTGTTGTGTACTTGAGCATCTTTTGGATATATGCCTAAGAGTGGTATATCTGGGTCTTGAGGAATCACTATTCCTAATTGTCTAAGAAAGCGCCAAATTGATTTCCAGACTGGTTGTACGAGTTTGCATTCCCACCAGCAATGGAGGAGGGTTCCTCTTTCTCCACAACCTCTCCAGCATGCGTTGTCACTAGAGTTTTTGATCTTAGCTATTCTGGTGGGTGTAAGGTGAAATCTCAGAGTCGCTTTGATTTGCATCTCTCTGATGGCTAAGGACATTGAGCATTTCTTTAACTGTTTTTCTGCCATTCTATAATTCTCTACGGTCAGTTCTCTTTTTAGCTCCATACCCCATTTTTTTAATTGGATTATTTGGTTTCTTGCTTTTTAACTTCTTGGGTTCTTTATATATAATGGATATTAGCCCCTTGTCAGAAGTAGTATTGGTAGTGATCCTTTCCAAATCTGTTGGCTGTTGTTTCATTCAGATGACAGTGTCCTTTGTTTACAGAAGCTTTTCAGCTTCATGACGTCCCACTTATTGATTGTTGATCTTAGAGCCTGTGCTGTTGGTGTTCTATTCAGGAAGTAGTCTCCTGTGCCAATGAGTTCTAAGGTCTTTCTCACTTTTTCTTCTAAATGGTTTAGTGTGTCTGGTTTTATGTTGAGGTCTTTGATCCACTTGGACTTTAGCTTTGTGCAAGGAAATAAATATGGATCTATTTTCATTTTTCTGCATACAGATATCCAGTTGGACCACCACCATTTGTTGAAGATGATGTATTTTTTCCATTGAATGGTTTTGGCGTCTTTGTCAAAAATCAAGTTTCCATAAGTGTGTGGGTTCATTTCTGGGTCTTCTTTTTGGTTCCATTGATCCACTATTCTGTTTCTATGCCAATACCATGCAGTTTTTATTACTATTGCTCTGTAATACAGCTTGAGGTCAGGGATGGAGATATCTCCAGATGTTCTGTTGTTGTAGAGATTTGTTTTGGAGATTCTGGGTTTTTGTTTCTCCATATGAAGTTGAGTATTTTTCTTTCGA
>JAQQSO010008184.1:0-10146 GCA_028658305.1 Pachyuromys duprasi
GACATTGCAGCCAGCCCTGAGGAGACAGGATGAGCTGGGGTTGGATGGAAGGGGAGGAGGTCCTCCCCAGTTGGTGGACTTGGAGTGGGCGGGGAGGAGATGAGGGAGGGTTGGGGAGGGTGGGAGGGAGTGGGCCGGCTGGGCATGGGATGCAAAGTACCTAACCTGTGATTGATAACAAAAAATAAAAAAATTAAAAAAAAATTGAAAACATGCCATTAATTAGAAGAAAGACTTTTACGATGCAGTTAAAGAGAACCTTCCAATTTAATTCAAAGCTATTTGGAGAAGAATGTAAAGAGAAAGGTAAAATTTAACTGTTCTAGATGAAAAGCCAGCACCAAAATCTAATAAACACTAATTGCCTCTGCATGTTAGTACAAATTGGGTAAACCCAACCTACAGACACTGTTTTAGTACAAGAATTGTGCCGTTTTTATCAAGTAGTTAGTATCCCACGTTAAAAATCAAAGTTATTTCTTTATTTTTCTCAGCTAGTCAAAGGGAAAATTGGAAGCCCCACACATCAGAAAACAGAACCCCAAACAACCCCATATTACAGTTGTGGAACATTTATGAAAAACACAGTACATTTTTAAAGAAGTAATTAGTCAGACTTAGAATGAGAATGTGTGTGTGTGTGATTTTATTGTTAGGATGTGAATGTAAAACTACAAAGTAATTTATTCAACTATTAAACTTTGACCAAAAAGAATTTATTGTTAACTGTTTAAATTGTAACAATATAAAACCTTGTTTTCCTTTTAAAACTAACAAGGCCTATATGACTTTAGCTAATTCACTTAGTCACTAACAAACATAAAATAATAAAGTCTCAGTGAAGAGACCAATGGGTTCTGCCTCAGCACCCAGGACTTCTCCAGCCTCTGATGTGTGGAACTCTGCCAGGTGATGAGAGAAGGCATGAATTCTACCCTTGAGCTCCTGATGTACCAACATCCTAACAGTGTTGGGGGTAATACCACATCTATTCTGAATCAAGAACACTTGTACTATGAAGCAAACTCCAATTTTATAACATTTTGAGATAAATTGTCATTCATGCAATGCACTTTACTCTATAATATTACTCTTTTTAGATTCTGTGCCATGTTATTAACTCACAAAAAATGATGATGGAATCAAAAAAATGATTTGTGAAAAAGTATTTTTGAAATTATTTTCATGTCTGAGCTTGTGAAAAAATTTATATCTGCTACAACTACACAGATTATCTTTATCAAAAACATGTGTGTTGGGCTGGGGAACTAGCTCAGTGGTTAAAGTAGAGAACCTAAGTTTAGCTCCCAACACCCATGTGTGTCAGCTCACAACCACCTGTAATCTGGGATCCAACTGGCTCCAGGAGATCAATTGCCTCTGTCCTCTGTGGGTATGCACACACACACACTTAAAAATCATCTTTAAAAAACAGTATGTGTATTGAAAATATCTCTCAACACTTATGAAAAATGCTTTCAGAAGATTTCCAAAGAGGAAATACTAATAGCCAACATAAGCAAAAATTGATCGACCCTATCTCCACTCCAAAGTCACAACCAAAGAGGACCACAGGAAAAAAAAAATGTAATCTTTAAAATAAATTATTTTAATCTTGTGTTTTTCTCCCTTGATTTCTATCTTTCTCAAAATTATTTTACTTATTTTCTAAGTTGTTTTATTTCTCCCTGATAATCTCAATGTATATCAACAAGCAATGCCCCAAATTCCAAAGGAATGTAATGCAGATATAAATTCCCTTCCCCTCTGCTCTGAGCTCCCAGTCTCCATCCTTGAAGGCACCAACTAGTGCAGTCTTCCAGAAGGTTCCCCCACTGCACTAAGACACAGAAACTTTAATCTTAATGTGTTAAGGAATAATTTAAGGTATAATCGTGACTTTATACAAATATATTAATAAAATGATAATGTGACAAAATTTTAATATAACTCATTAAATAATGATGGAACCAGTAATATTATTAGAATTGGTTGAAATGGGAATGTGAGCAATCACATAGCATATCTAGGCAGAAAAGGAGATGCCAAAGTGAATTCATGAATATATGCAAAATGGACCTGTCATAGGGCAAAAATCAGTTACATCCCGTCTCACCTAATTTGCATTTCTGTAATCAATAATCCTTCTCAAGAGCATCAGTTTTTCTACAAGTAACAGATCTGCAAAATAGCTAAAGAACATGAAAGGCAAAGATGATTAGGCAAGGTGTGTTTAAAAGAAATTCTCCATCATCTTCTTTGTCT
Source organism: Pachyuromys duprasi (assembly GCA_028658305.1). Lineage (NCBI taxonomy): Eukaryota > Metazoa > Chordata > Mammalia > Rodentia > Muridae > Pachyuromys > Pachyuromys duprasi. Next base: position 2,266 of record JAQQSO010008184.1, read on the forward strand.
ATTTTGCCCCACCATTTCCAAAAGTTACTCCTTGGAATGTTCGTAAGCATACACACACACACACACACACACACACACACACACAGGCCCACATACGTACTTCTTTTGCAATCCACCTGTAACTGGGGATATGTGAGAACTCAGAGATCTGATACAGAACTGCCTTCAATGTCTACTCCATTCTGACCACTGCTGGTTGCTCAGTGGCTTTCTCATTGCTATGAAACAGGGGCCCTCTATTGTATTGCTTCCCTGGTGCTTTATTTTGAGCACCCAGGATGCAGATTTGAGAACAGATTATTTGCTCAGAAGGTGCAAGGTCCACTAAAACAGAAAAAGAGAGTAAAACAGAAATAGAAAGACAACAGGAAATGAGTAAGCAAAGTTTAGTTTCACAGAGAAATTAGGGGAAACTGCCAAATGTCCTGTAGAGAGATATTCCAACTAAGGAACAAGAAAGATGGGGTATTTATACTTAGCTCTCTGGGATTATTGGTGGAGGATTGATTCCAAAGCAGTCCTTTGGGACTTTTGAGAGAGATATAGAGGCAGGTGATTGGAAGCCCACAGAAACATACAGAAGGATCAAGGTCTAGAGATATCCAAGTCCCCCTCAAAGCATCTGTATCACAAAACCTGAAGGTGAGAGAGCTAACTGTTCCTGAGAGCTCTGTGGTAGCCTGAAGTATCAGGCTTACCTCTGGGTCCTGCTCCCTTCCTGTCCTAGACATGGTCATGGCAGAGAATATAGTTCTTGTCCTTAAAACCAACAGCCCCTCTCCTTTTCTGGTCCTGTATCTGACCACCTCCTCCACCCAGAGCACCTTCCTACTCCCAAAGATGCTCACTTCTCTTTTCAGTTCCCCATGAGGAACTCATAACAAACAAAAACAGAGGCCCAAATAGGAAGCACATTTCCTTGCAAGCCACAGAAGCAGAGAAGCTGAAGTCTCAACTGCCAGCAACAGAGACAGAAAACAAACAAACAAACAAGCCATGTATCAAACGTTATCCTGCTACAGAAACTGTGCAGCAAGCAGACATAGGAAAGGGATGGTGAGCAGGCAGAATACTCACTCTCCTGGGATCTGATGCTTTCCACAAAACAGTGCCCTCCTCTTGGGTTCCTGGGATGGTTCACTGAGCAGCAGCATGAAAACTCAGGTAATCTGAGAACTGCTCAATTCTTAGTACATACGCATGAACAATCCCAACCCCCACAGCCCGGTGGGAGTTTAATAGGTTGTTCCATCATTAAAAAAAAAATCTTCCCTCCAAAGTCAAAATTCTGAGGAATATTTCTTAGACTAGGAGATAATGGTTTAACATCCTGCCTTCTCCATGCATTCCATATTCTCATTATTTGAAAGTTATTTTATCTTCTAGAGTCTTGATAGAAACAGCCACATCTACCATTTATTTGAAAATTTAATAAGCGGCAGCATCTTATTATCACATATGTAGTCTCTTAGGAGTCTCTACAGGCATAGAGTACAAGAAGCATTTTAAAATGAGGGGTTTAGGTTCAGAGAGAATAAGAAATTCTTTAAGCCACAGCAAAACAGCTGAAACTGAGGTTAAGACCATCTCCATCTGACAGTCTACCATTCCATCATAAGTATTTTCTTTCTTAAATCCTAAATTAAATCTTGGGAGATACTGAAGCTATTATCCAATGTTAAAAATTTATGAAGAGGCCTGAAGAGATGGCTTAGTGGCTAACAGAGTTTCCTGTTCTTGGACAAGGCCTGAGTTTCATTCCTAGCACCCACATCAGGCAGCTCACACCTAAAACTCCATATCCAATTTTCCAGATTCTAGGAAGAGAAGTGCTACCAAGTAGTGCCCACTTCAGTAAGAACCGTGGAAAGAACAGGGTCTAGAATGGTCTTCACCAGATAACACAATGGTTCTTCCAAAACACTACATCATCTTCTTTCTTTTATGCTCATGGGAGGCATCGATGTGTGAAAGGAACTTTGTGGACAGACAGACCTAACTTCTCACCCAGTTTCTTTATGGTCTACAGTATGATCAGGAACTATTCCTTTGTAGTCGGCTTATGGTTTCTTCTTTCTTCCACAATCCTCTAATCTTTTTCTTCTACCCTTTTAACTCCCTAACACTAGATAAAAGAGAAAAAATATGATAAAGAGGAAAATAAATAGATCCCTGAATAAGGTCAGGCGTCAGAAAGGGAGCAAGGTTATCTTTAGACTACTTCCTGCTGACTAGGAGCATCAAGCTCCTTGGGGAGAGTTTGAGCTCCTCCATCAGGATATCTAATTTCTTCCCTTTGTTTCTTCTTTGCATATGACTACGTAACAAACCACAACCCACAACAACCAACCAACAACCCACCCTGCCTCTCAGGGCTATAGCACTTATATACCCTCTGAAAAGTCCCCAGACTTCCACACATCACACAAATGCAGAAACTATCTGCAACTGGCAAAAGCACGTCTCTGTCAGAGCATGAGGCAAATCATAGTCAGCTACTGAAAAGCAGCTCCATGCCCCCACACCTGGGATTAAGATGAAAACATATTCTTATAATATTTCTGTATTTTTTAAAGAAACCAAAATTTGAAATTCCTTCATTCTCTCAACACATAAGGAACTCTTCGAAGTGGCAGGCTCTATACACAACCCTATGAGTAGATTTGGATATAAACCCTATCTGCAGGGAAAGTTATTCAAAGAGCCACACAACAACTAGGCCAGCCCACAACAACCACAACTTGAATTAAACATTATAAACATGTGGCACAGAGATTGAGAGATAACCCTTGGTGACCCCTGCCTCCTGATGTTTACAACCTAATGTAATCCTTTCCTGTAAGTGTGATCTGAACCCAGTGACTTGTGTCTTCTAAACAACATAACATGAGAAAATGGTAGTGCAGTCATTGCCTCCAGGATTAAATTTATAAGGTGATGACTTGCATGTTTCTGTTAGACTTGCCCCTGTTGTCTTCAGCAAGGCAATCTACCATGTTAGAGAGACTCGTGTGGCAAGGAACTTAAGGTAACAAAGGCAGCCAGAAAAAAAGTCTTCAGTCCAATAAGGCACACTTAAGTAAATTCCAGAAATAACCATGTAAGCTCTGAACCTCGATGCCTCCCATGAGCATCACCGTAAACCTGAGATGCAACCCAGTTCTGTCTTAACACTTTGATTAGAGGCTTGTGAGAGACTGGGAAACAGAGAGCACAAGAAAACAAAGTCCAAATTCTAGACCCACAGAAACTATGAATCAATGTGTGGTGATATATTAAATGGCAACTATGGTGGTTAAACTGAGAATGTCCCTCATAGGCTTCGATGTTTTAATGCTTGGTCCCCACTTAGTGGCACCGTGGCAGTTTGAATAAAAATGCTCCTCCAAAGGCTCATACAACGTGGCACTATTAGGTGTGGCCTTGGTGGAGAAAATGTGTCACTGGAGGTGAGCTCTGAGGTCTCAGATGGCCCAGTGTGGAATTCTCTCTTCCTGCTGCCTGCCGTTCTAGATGCAGAATTCTCAGCTCCTTCTCCAGCACTATGTCTGCCTGCATGTTGCCATGTGTCCCACCATGATAACGGACTAAGTCTCTGACGATTAAGCCATCCCAATTAAATGTTTCCTTCATAAGAATTGCCATAGTCACGTTGTCCCTTCACTGCAGTAGAAATAAGTACCTAGCTGAAACAGACACTATTTGGGGAGGTTTATGGTTACAGGTTTGCTGGAGGAAGTTTCCTTTTCACTGAGGAAAGGCTTTGAGAATAAAAAGCTTCGCAGAACTTTTAGTTTGTTCCCCCTGCTTTGTTCTTACATTTGGAGATGTGAGTTTTCAACTGCCTGTTTCTAACACCATACCTTTCTGTTGCTGTCACACCTGTCCACCAATGATGGACTCTTATCTTTTCGGAACCATAAGCCCAAATAAACAGTTCCTTTTTTATAAGTCACTTTGGGTCATGACTTTTTATCACAGCCATTGAAATGTAACTACTACAGCAATAAATAATGAAGAAAAAAACGCAAGAGAAGGTTGTTATGAGAGAGCTCAGGAAGAAATGGCTTGAGACGAAGCAAAGACTTTGGCCTCTCTAAAGATTTGTGTAAGCAGACAGCTAGGGCAAGATACCTGGAGGTGCTACGGGAGAGAAAGGTCAAGTCTTAGAACCTTGGGGGAGAGTCTAAGGAAAGTGAAAATTTTCTCCAGGGCCATCCAAAGTGGGTGCTGGGAATCAAACCTGCATACTCTGGAAGAGCAGCAAGTGCTTTTAACTGCTGAGCCATCTTTACAACCACCATGCTGGAATTTCTGACTGGCTGCTATGAACTCATGTAATACCCATATCATGTCCAGAGGACAGCATTTCACATCTCTCCTTCCTGTCCTTCAGCTCTTTCATTCTTTCTGCCTTCTCTTCCGCGATGCTGCCTAAGCTTTCGGGAGAGAGTGTAGAAATAAATGGCCCATCTATAGCTCAACACTCAGAGTCACTGATTCTCATCACCTTGAACAATAAGTAGTCTCAGCATTAACTACCATTGACTTAAACAAAAAGCTTCTCTTACCAAGGTAGGGAACAGCACAAACCTATGGATAGTAAGGTATGTGGAAGACAGTTGAACAGCATTACCATTTAGGAAAACAACCATTTAGGTTGTTCCCTAGGACCTTTAACTTCCTTATTCATGGGCTATGGCCAGGTTTACAGTATCAGGCGTGAATTCCCTCCTGTGGCACAGACCTCAAAACCAACCAAGAGAGTAGCTGGTTATCCCCATAAACTATCTTGCCACTGTTGTACCAGTAGGCACTTCATGCTTGGCAAGTCATGACCCCAAGCATGCAGGGTCAGTGTCGGGTAAGACAAACGATGCCTTTAGTTCTCAGAAGCACTGTTTTCATCACAGTGGAGGGAGCATGTAGTGCGGTCTGGTCACATCATGAGGGACCAAGAAGCAGAGCAGGAACAAGAGGCTGTAATAACCTTCAAAGGATGGCCTCTGGTCACCTACTTAAAATTCTTAGGCTCCACCTTTGATATAAACTCATAATATTGCCACTAGGTAAAGAAAACATGCACAAAACTTGAAATCGAGAAATACTTCAGATTCTAAACCTCCCAGGATAGAGGTAGCATGTCATAAATGAAATCAGAGCCCTTAAGAACTCTCACCCCTCACTAGGCTCCTACCTCCCAACACTTGTATAGGGGATCGAATTCTAGCCATAGCTCAAGAAATTGAATTAATGATCTCTTCACTTGCCTGAGCCTGCTTCTGTCAGTGCACTAAATAGACTGAATTGCAATTGTACTCACTATGAGTTCCATCTCAGGCAGCTGTTACTTGAGTTAAACCAGTAGGCCTGAAGAGCCTCCTATGTCCCAAAACTGGGGATTCAGTATTGTATGAGTGATATCCCCTGCCCTGGAGGAAGGACAGCAATTTTTAAAAAATGATAATTTGTTTGAAAATTTATTGTATTAAAACCCCCAGCTGATATGTATCCTAGGTATTCTTAATCTGAAAGGGTGGTGGCTGGATCTTAGCCCCGGGGAGAATCTAGAAATGCTTTCTGGAGGAAACTGTAAGGGATAGGAGTCTTAAAAGATAGAGCACTGAGATAGACTGAATTTTGTCTCTTTCTAAATTCTAGTGTTGAAATCATAACAAACAATGTGATTGGAAAGTAATCAGAGGAAGATTTTGAATGAGACTAGTGCCCCCAGAAAGAGATTCATTAGAACATCTTTTCCTCCCACCATTATCTGAGGATAGAGTATTAAGGTAACATCAATCTTCTCTCAACATGGTGGGCTACACCTTCAAACCTCAGAACCTTCAAACCTCAGAGGCTGAGGGCAGTGGATCATAAGTAAGAGGACAGATTAGAATATATAGTTCTTTTCTCAGAAAAAGACGTGGCCATCTACAAGCTAAGAATCAGACTCCTAGGAGAACCTAGGTATGCCAGGATCCTATCCTTAGATTTCCAAACACAAGAAATATGAGAAATAAGTGTCTATTTTCATGTCACCTGGTCTATGTTATTTTGTTTTGAAAGTCAAAGCAGAGGGGCACAAAAGGTGAATCAGGAGTTTCTGGCAGAGGAAACAAAAGCACAGAAGCACCAATCAGCACAGAAAACGAGGCAAGGAGCTTTCAGAACTGTAGGTAGCAAATGCATAGTTAGCCAGGCAAGAAACGAATCCCCACATGATGGTGTTAGTTCACAGGACCCCTTTTTCTCTGAAAAGCAGCTTCACCAAAGGATTAAGTTTTAAGCAGCCATTTTTCTACATGACCTTCCTTTAATTATTGGCCCATGGTATCCATATGACCCATGATGGACCAATCAGACCCCATGGTCAATCTAAAATTGATATGAAAACCCAACTATAATTGTGGCCTATTGGAGAGGAAACTCATAAACACTACTGGGTAACCACACACAAAGAAAAGCAGGGAACAGGTGCCTTGGGAACGGAAAGAATAAAGTAACTGAATCTAGCAGCAAAGTCATTGGAAAGAAGTGAAAGAAGTCTAGAGTTCATGAAGGTTCCTTTACAGCTATCATTCTCTGATACTTGACTCTGTTCTAGTTTCCCTTTTTTGTTGAGGTCAACACTATAATCAAACCCAACTGAGTGGGGAAGGGTTTACTTAAGCTTACAGTTTACAATCCATCATTGAGGAAAAGCAGGGCAGGAACCTGAAGCAAAGTCCATGGAGAAACAAAGCTTGCTGGCTCATTCATGTACTTGTGTTCAGGTAGATATCCTATATGTCCCAGGATGACCTTCCTAGAGAATTTGTGATGCCCATATAGATGAGCCAAGCCCATCTGTATGAATTAACACTCAAGATTATCCCACAGGCCAATCTAATCTGGACAGTCCATCAAATGAGAGTCTATTCTCAAGTGACTCTAGGCTATATCATATCAACAGTTAAATCTAAATAGGACAAACACCCAGAATCCTTCCAGGTAATTTTTTTTCTTTTCTGTTCTTTCTTCTTTTAAAAGAAAATGTTTGGACTTGATTTTTATCACTTACTACTAAAAATGCTTCTCCAAAGAAGCATTCTTCTTTGTGCTTTCTTGTCTTCTCATTTTTTAAAGATGATTCCCATCTACCTTCCACATTAAAATAATCACCCATTTTCTCTCATCTTGAATTTGTCTTCTTTTCCCATAGTGCTAATGCCATCCTTCAAACCTTGATTTGAAGTAGTTAGATATATTTCAAATTTGTCATGTCCACTAGATTTCTTTGACTCTGCCTTCTTCCTTAAACATTTTCTCATTCAAGCTTCCCTTTCTCAATAAGTAAATAATAACAATTATGCAAGGTAACAGCCTAGAATTATCTTTCCTTCAGAGTCCTCAGTAATTAATAAAACCCAGTAGCCCTATATAGAAAATGCATCTAAGATCTACTCTTATCTGTTATCCTAGTTAGCTTCAGCTATCAACCTGATACAAACTAGAGTTAGTTACCTAGGAAAAGAGTCTCAACTGAGGGACTTCCTAGATCAGGTTGGCCTGTGACCATGTCTCTGAAGGACTGTCTTTTTTTCTTTATTGATGTAGGAAGAACCAGCCACTGTGGTCAGCGCTATTCCTAAGAAAGCAGTCCTAAGACTGAGTCAGCCAGGAGCATTCCTCAATGGTTCCAACCAGAGAACTCCTTCAACTGATAAACACCTTCAGTAAAGTGGCTGGATACAAAATCAACTCAAAAAAATCAGAAGCCCTCCTGTACACCAAAGACAAAAGGGCTGAAAAGGAAATTAGGGAAACAACACCCTTCACAATAGCCACTAATAACATAAAGTACCTTGGGGTGACTCTAACCAAGCAAGTGAAAGACCT
>JAQQSO010008185.1:0-10146 GCA_028658305.1 Pachyuromys duprasi
CATTGCAGCCAGCCCTGAGGAGACAGGATAAGCTGGGGTTGGATGGAAGGGAAGGAGGTCCTCCCCTGTTGGTGGACTTGGAGGGGGCGGGGAAGAAGGAGATGAGGGAGGGAGTGGGAGGGTAGGAGGGAATGGGGGAGGGGGCTACACCTGGGATTCAAAGTACCTAACCTGTGATTGAGATAAAAATAAATAAATTTAATAAAAAAAATAAAAATAAAAATATGCTTCTTCCTACCTTACATTTTTCACAGAACTGTAGGAGCTGCTTCTTTTTAGTTTATCGTAGTCGCTTTTTCTGTTTTGCAGAAGAAACCAGAAACATCTGTAATGTTTATATGAATGGGAACTATTATGAGAGGTATTGATGTCATACTCTGTTGACTTTTTTCTTAAACAATTACTTCATTTATGTAATACTTAGGGTAACTGAAATAACAGGACATAAAACACTTCATTGGCTACGATGCCTCTGGGTAGTATACGTTGTAAATCCTTGTCAGACTAATGGCTATGAATTAGTTTTCAAGAATAATGTCAACTAATTAAGGCTGTAGTATATGTAAAGATAGACTACCAGTGGCCAAATATCTCTGATAATTTTCCTTTGCGTGGTGAGAATTAGAGGAAATACAATACCAATGAAGTCATGCTCAGTATCGAGGTTAGTTGTTCTGTATATAATATTGGTTAAATTATTAAATGTTAAAATGATCGATGATATTTTACATTTTTTCTTTTACAATATCTTTCTTTACTTGAGCCTTTAAGCTGGTCCAAATATTTTCTTTTTTTAACATTTTCATTTTATATTAATCAGAGGTTATGTACTTTGTATCCCAGCCATAGCCCCCTCCCTATCCCCCCTTCCCTCTCTCATCTCCTCCCTGCCCCTTTCCAAGTCCACTGATAGGGGAGGACCTCCTCCCCTTCCATCTAACTCTAGCTTATCAGGTCTCTTCAGGACTGGCTGCAATGTCCTCTTCTGTGGCCTAGCAAGGCTGCTCCTCCCTCGGGGGGTGGGGAGGTCGAAGAGCCAGCCATTGAGCTCATGTCCAAAATAGTCCCTGTTCCCATTACTAGGGTATCCACTTGGGTATTGAGCTACCATTTGCTACATTCAAGCAGGGGTTCTAGGATATATCCATACATGGTCCTTGGTTGGAGAAACAGTCTCATAAAAGACTCCTGTGCCCAGATATATTTGGTCCTTGTGGAGCTCCTGTCCTCTCCAGGTCATACTAACTCAGCCCTTGTTTCATATGATTCCCTGCACTCTGCCAAAGGGTTTGTTATGTTTCTTAGTATTCTCTTTGATATACTGCTAGGTAGAGTCTTTCCGAGGCCTTCTGTGGTAGGCTCTTGTCCTGCTGATATTTTACATTTTTGAGATAAATTTTAACTTATAGTTATAACATTAAAACTAAAAAGTATTGCCTGTCTATATTCTCTTATTTTTCTAATATATTTTAATTTTTGAGAATTTTTTATACAAGTATTGCATTTACATCATTTGCACATCTCCACCTGTCTTTGCCCCTTCGAATTCTTCCCATCTGCTTTCTCCTCTCTCAAGTGATATTTTTTTCCTATTTTCTAGAATGTAATATTTCTCTTTTCAAAAGTGGTTTTAGGGAATCCAAGATGGCAGCGACCAGCGTGCACTGTATTTGAGGGGCAGAGGAGCTGAAACTCCAAATTGGTGAGTGAGGGGCAGTGGAACCCCAAACAACTGCACCGAGGTGTCCAAGGAGAAGGGGGACAAACCCTGATCTGAGTACAGTAAGGCACAGGTCAACCACATACATCTCCGTGGACTTTTCCTAGGGAATCAATTCCTGGGCAATTCCCCTTAATGGGTGGAGGCAGAGGGGAGGTACTGCAGCCAGCAGCAGAGGCAGAGGCTGAGATACTATAGCCAGCAGTGGAGGCAGAAGAGGCGGCCTGCTGTGCATACATCGACTTGCAAAGAGCACAGTGCTGCCTGCTCCAAGCACAGATCTCCCTTCTTGAGATCTGAGACTGAGAACACTCAAACCCCCAGCATTTCCCCGAGACCACCTCCGAGCTCCAGCCTTGCCTGAGGGGGAGGCGTCAGAGGAAGCTTCCCAACTCAGAGAGCAGAGCCTAGCCTGCTGTGCTCAGGGCTTTTAGCACAGAGCACATGGACAGGCACACAGAGCCCACACATGGACAGGCACACAGAGCCCACATCAGTGTACATGTCCCACCCCTAGCATCTGCCACAGATCTCAGAGTCCAGCCTGCAGAGCCTGCCACAGAGTGTAGACCACTGGGTATTCAGGAAACCTGCACAGGCGCTTTGTGCCCTCAATCTGCCCTTGCTAATCGGGCTAGCATCCACATCCCCTCCTGCGCTTGCTCCCAAACCCCAAATCCCAAGCACCTACACACTCTAGCACTCTCTCCTTCAAAAAACACTTACACACACACACAAACTCACACACACACACACACACACACACACACACACACACACACTTAATTCCCCACAGTAACGATTCTGCACCAGAGGCTTTTCCTCCCTCAAGTACAGCTGAAGCAACAACTCACACTCTCAAACCACTGGACCTCTCTCATCTTCCTGAAGAATACTCCAGACACCAGAGAAAGACAGTTCCAGTCTGAAGTTCAGACTCCAGGAACAAACAGTGAAGATTACGTCTAAGCAAATGGCAAGAGGTTGGCATAAGAACTCACCCAATAAAAATCAGGACATCATGTCCCCACCAGCAACACCGAAAATCAATGGATATTTTAATTCAGTGGAAACACAGGAAAATGAATTTAGAACTATGCTTATGCAGTTATTAGAGGAACAAAAAGAGGAAATGAACAGAGCTCTCAAAGAAATACAGAAAAATATAACTGCCCAAGTACAGGAACAATTAGTGGCATATAGAGAGGAAACAAACAAAAAAAAATAGGAGCCAGTATAGAAAGACAAGAATCCACATTCAAACAGATGAAGGAAATAGTACAAGGCATGAAAACAGAATTCGAATCTATAAAGAAAACGCAAACAGAGAAAACCCTGGAACTGGAGAACTTAGAGAAAAGATCAGGAACCACAAAGGTAAACATCATCAATAGAATACAAGAGATGGAAGAGAGAATCTTAGGTGCTGAAGAAACACTTGCTGAAATTGATACCTCCCTCAAAGAAAAAGTAAAATTGGAAAAGTCTCAAACACAAAACTTCCAAGAAATCAAGGACGCCATGAAAAGATGAAAACTAAGAGTAATAGGAATAGATGAAAAAGAAGATTCAAAGCTCCAAGGACCAGAAAATATTTTTAAGAAAATCATAGAAGAAAATCTTCCCAACTTAAAGAAATGTCCAATAAACATACAAGAAGCCTCCAGAACACCAAATAGACTAGACTATAAAAGAAATTATTCATATCACATCATAGTCAAAACACAAAACCTACAAAACAAAGAAAAAATTTTAAAGGCAGCATGGGCGAAAGGTCAAGTAACATATGGAGGAAGACCAATCAGAATCATACCAGACTTCTCATCAGAAACTATGAAAGCAAAAAGGGCCTGGGCAGAGGTCATGGAGATTTTAAGGGAACACAGATGCCAACCCAGACTACTACCCAGCAAAGCTTTCAAATCAACATAGATGGAGAAAACAAAATATTCCATGACAAAACTAAATTTAAGCAATATCTACCCAGCAACCCAGACCTACAGAAGATACTAGAAGGAAAACTCCAGTCCAACAAAAACAACTACACCAAAAAAAAATATATGATACAATCTCCCAGCAAAAAATTAAAAAAAAAACAAGCAATGAATCACAGTAAGACCACCAACTACACAATAAAAGGAACTAACAGCCATTCGTCACTAGTATCTATCAACATCAATGGACTCAACTCTCCAATAAAAAGACACAGACTAACAGAATGGTTGCGGGAACAGGATCCAACATTCTACTGCATCCAAGAAACACACCTATGCAACAAAGACAAACACTACTGGGGAGTAAAGGGCTGGAAAAATGTTTTTCAAGCAAATGCACCCAGAAAGCAAGCTGAGGTAGCAATTCTAATATCTAATAAAATAGACTTTCAACCAAAATTAACCAAAAAAAAAAAGATGAGGAGGGGCACTTCCTTCTCATCAAAGGAAAATTCCAACAGGAGGACATCACAATTTTGAACATATATGCCCCAGATAAAGACCACCTACATTTGTAAATGAAACATTATTAAAGCTGAAATCACACATTGATCCCAACACCTTAATAGTGGGAGACTTCAACACTCCACCCTCACCAAGGGACAGATCTAGACAGAAGCAAAACAGGGAAATGAGGGCACTTACAGAAGCCCAAAATCAAATGGACCTAATAGATGTCTACAGAACTTTTCACCTAAAATGAAGAGTATACCTTCTTTTCAACACCTCATGGAACCTTCTCCAAAATAGACCATATAGTTGGTCATAACACAAGCCTCAGCAGATACAAGAAGATTTAAATAATACTTTCTATCCTATATGACCATGATGGTCTAAAGCTGGACCTCAACAACAACAGAAATAGCAAAAACCTACACACACATGGAAACTCAGCAACTCACTACCCAATGACAGCATGGTTAGGGAAGAAATTAAAGACTTCCTAGAATTCAATGAAAATGAAGGTGCAACATACCCAAACTTATGGGACACAATGAAGGCAGGGCTAAGAGGAAAGCTCATAACACTAAGTGCCTTCAAGAAGAAATTCAAAACATCGCATACAAGCAACCTAATGGCCCAACTGAAAGCCCAAGGGGGAAAAAAAAAGAAGAAGCAGATACACCCAAGAGGAGCAGATGGCTGGAAATAATCAAACTCAGGGCTGAAATCAATCAATTAGAAACAAATAAAACTATTCAAAGAATCAATGAAACCAAAAGCTGGTTCTTTGAGAAAATCAACAAGATAGACAAGCCCTTAGCAAAACTAACTAAAAGTCAGAGAGAAACTATCCAAATCAGCAAAATCAGAAATGAAGAGGGGGACATAACTACAGACACTGAGGAAATTCAAATAATCATTAGTTCATAGTACAAAAGCCTATGTGCCACAAAATTTGAAAATCTAAAGGAAATGGACAATTTTCTTGGTAGATTCCATCTACCTAAATTAAGTCGAGATCAGGTAGAAAGATAGATTAGTCCCATATCCCCCAAGGAAATAGAAGCAGTCATCAACAGTCTCCCTTCCAAAAAAAAGCCCTGGGCCAGATGGTTTCAGCGCAAATTCTACCAGAGCTTCAGAGAAGAGCAAACTCCAATTCTCTTCAGACTATTCTACAAAATAGATATAGAAGAAACATTACCAAATTCATTCTATATAGCCAGAGTCACCTTGATACCTAAACCACATAAAGGGCCAACAAAAAAAAGGAGAACTACAAACCTATCTCCCTTATGAACATTGATGCAAAAATTCTCAATAAAATGCTTGCAAACTGCATCCAAGAACACATAAAAGATATCAACCACCCGACCAAGTAGGCATCATTGCAGGCATACAAGGGTGGTTCAATATACGGAAATCCATCAATCTAATCCACCATATGAACAAACTGAATGAGAGAAACCACATGATGATCTCCTTAGATGTGGAAAAAGCATTCAACAAAATCCAACACCCATTCACGTTTAAAGTATTGGAGAGATCAGGGATATAAGGCACATACCTAAACATAGTAAAGACAATATACAGCAAGCCTATAGCCAACATCAAACTCAATGGAGATAAACTAAAATCAATCCCACTGAAATCAGGAACAAGGCAAGGCTGCCTACTCTCCCCATATCTCTTCAACATAGTACTTGAAGTCCTAGCTACATCAATAAGACAACTAAAGGAAATCAAGGGGATACAAATCAGAAAGGAAGAAGTCAAAGTATCACTATTTGGAGATGATATGATAGTATACATGAGCGACCCCAGAAAATCAAACAGAGAACTTCTTCAGCTGATGAACACCTTCAGGAAAGTGACTGGATACAAAATCAACTCAAAAAAAATCAGAAGCCGTCCTGTATACCAAAGACAAAAGGGCTGAGAAAGAAATTAGGGAAACAACACCCTTCACAACAGTCACTAATAACAAAAAGTACTTTGCGGTGACTCTAACCAAGCAGGTGAAAGACCTGTTTGAGAAAAACTTCAAGTCTCTGAAGAAAGAAATTGAAGAAGATATCAGAAGATGGAAAGATCTCCCATGCTCATGGATTGGTAGGATTAACATAGTGAAAATGGCCATTCTGCCAAAAGCAATCTACAGATTCAATACAATTCCCATTAAAAGACCAACACAATTCTCTACAGTCCTTGAAAGAAAGATTCTCAGCTTCATATGGAGAAACAAAAAACTCAGAATTTCCAAAATGATCCTGTACAACAACAGATAATCTGGAGGTATCTCCATCCCTGATCTCAAGCTGTACTACAGAGCAATAGTAATAAAAACTGCATGGCATTGGCATACAAACAGAATGGTGGATCAATGGAACCAAATAGAAGACTCAGAAATAAACCCACACACCTATGGATACTTGATTTTTGACAAAGAAGCCAACAGAATTCAATGGAAAAAAGACAGCATCTTCAACAAATGGTGCTGGTCCAACTGGATGTCTATATGCAGAAAAATGAAAATAGATCCATATTCATCACCCTGCACAAAACTAAAGTCCAAGTCGATCAAAGACCTCAACATGAAACCAGACACACTAAATCAGATAGAAAAAAAGTGGGGAAGATCCTAGAGCTCATTGGCACAGGATCAACAATCAATAAATGGGACCTCATGAAACTGAAAAGCTTCTGTAAAGCAAAAGACACTGTCTTCAAAACAAAACAACCGCCTACAGACTGGGAAAGGATCTTCACCAACCCTATATCTGACAGAGGACTAATATCCAGTATATATAAAGAACTCAAACAGTTAAAAAGCAACAAATCAAGTAATCCAATTAAAAAATGGGGTATGGAGCTAAACAGAGAACTCTCTGTAGAGGATTGTAGAATGGCAGAAAAACACTTAAAGAATTGCTCAACATCCTTAGCCATCAGAGAGATGCAAATCAAAACGACCCTAAGATTTCACCTCACACCCATCAGAATGGCTAAGATCAAAAACTCAAGTGACATCACATGCTAGAGAGGTTGTAGAGAAAGGGGAACCCTCCTCCATTGCTGATGGGAATGTAAACTTTTACAACCACTTTGCAATCAATCTGGGACTTTCTCAGACAATTAGGAATAGTGCTACCTCAAGATCCAGCTATACCACTCCTAGGCATATATCCAAAAAATGTTCAAGTACACAACAAAGACATTTGCTCAACCATGTTTGTAGAAGCTTTATTCATAATAGCCAGAACCTGGAAGCAACCCATATGTCCCTCAACAGAGGAATGGATACAGAAATTGTGGTACATTTACATAATGGAATATTATTTGGCAATTAAAAACAAGGAAATCATGAAATTTGCAGGCAAATGGTGGGATCTAGGAAAGATCATCCTGAGTGAGATATCCCAGAAGCAGAAAGACACACATGGTATATACTCACTTATAAGTGGATACTAGACCTATAAGATAAGATAACATAAACATACTAAAATACGTACACCTAAAGAAGCTAGCAAGAAGGAGGACCCAGGGTACGAAGATCAATCCTTACTTAGAAAGACAAATAGGATGGACATTGGAAGTAGGAGAAAATGAGAAGCAGTATAGGAGCCTACCATAGTGGGCCTCTGAAAGACTCTATCTAGCAGTGTATCAAGGCAGATGCTGAGACTCAGAACCAAACTTTGGGCAAAGTGCAGGGAATCATATGAAAGAAGAGAGTTAGTAAGACCTGAAGAGGACAAGGGCTCCACAAGGACCAAATATACGTAGGCACAGGGGCTTATCTGAGACTAATTCTCCAACCAGGGACCATGCATGGACATAACCTAGAACCCCTGTGTGGACATAGCCCATAGCAGCTCAGTGTCCAAGTGGCTGCCCTAGTAAGGGGAACATGGACTGTCTCTGGCATGAACTCAATGGCTGGCTCTTTGACCTCCCCAGCCTCCCGTGGGAGGAGCAGCCTAGCTAGGCCACAGAGGACAACATTGCCGCCAGTCCTGAAGATACCTGATAAGCTAGGGACAGATGGAAGGAAAGGAGGACCTCCCCCATCAGTAGATTTAGAGAGAGGCAAGAGGGAGAAGAGGGAGGGAGGATGGGATTGGGAGAGAATGAGGGGGCCTACAGCTGGGACACAAAGTAAATAAACTGTAATTTATATATAAAAAATAAAAACAAATTACATCAAAAAAGTGGTTTTAACCTGGTGAATTGTCACATGCCCTTTATGCCTGCTACTAAAATGCTGAGGCAAGTGGATCTTTTGAGCCTATGAGCTTGAGACTGCCTAAGCAACATTAAAAAAAAAAAAAAAAAAAAACTTTCTCAGAAAAGTGTTTGGTTTGACTGTCTAGTAAATGAGAACCCAGAAAGCTTTTAGTGGTGCATCTCTGGATTATGCACACATATGTGGAACTTCTCCTGAGAGCAACTTGGGAGAATCACTATAATCAGAAAAACAGCCCATTCCTTCTCCTTTATGGGCTCCATCATTGATCCAAGTGAAACATCAGTGCTAACTATCAAAAGGCCTTCTAGACTGAGAATTTTTTAATTAATACTTTTATTTATTCTTTAGGATTTCATGCATGTATAAAATATATGCTGGTCATATTTATCTCCTACTCCTCCCTGAAACTTCCCCTAGGCTGACACTAAACTTCTTTCCAAGTTTATGTCCTCTTTTTTAAAAAAAATGCATTTAAAATTATTTTATTTATTTATTTATTTGTTTTGTTTTTTTCTTTTTTCCTGAGTTTTATTTTTTTAATTTTTAATTTTATTTTATGTTAATCACAGGTTATGTACTTTGTATCCCAGCGATAGCCCCTTCCCCCACCCTATCCCGCCCTTCCCTCCCTCACCTTCTCCCTGCCCCTTTCCAAGTCCACTGATAGGGGAGGACCTCCTCCCCTTCCATCTAACTCTAGCTTATCAGGTCTCTTCAGGCATGGCTGCAATGTCCTCGTCTGTGGCCTAGCAAGGCTGCTCCTCCCCTGGGGGGAGGCGGTTGAAGAGCCAGCCATTGAGATTATTTATTTATTTTTATTTATTACAATTTATTCACTTTGTATCCCAGCTGTAGCTCCACCCTTGTTTCCTCCTAATCCCTCCCTCCCTCCCTCCCTCATCTCATCCCATGCCCCTTCCCCATTCCACTGATACAGCAGGTCCTCCTCCCCTTCCATCTGACCCTAGCCTATCAGGTCTCATCAGGACTGTTTTTCATAGTCTTCCTCTGTGGCCTGGTCAGGCTGTTCCCCACTCAGAGGGAGATGATCAAAGAGCCAGTCACTGAGTTCATGTAAAATACAGCCCCTACTCCCTTTATTAGGGAGCCCATTTGGAGACTGAGCTGCCATAGGCTACCTCTGTGCAGAGGGTCCAGGTTATCTCCATTAATGGTCCTTGGTTGTAGTATTAGTCTCAGAAAAGACCCTGAGGCCCAGATTTTTTTGGTTCTGTTGCTTTCCTTGTAGAGCACCAGACCCTTCCAGGCCTTTCTTTTCTTTTTAATTTTTTTTCTTTTTATTAATTACAATTTATTCACTTTGTATCCCACCTGTAGCTCCCTTCCTCCTCCCCTCCCAACCCCAACCTTTCTCCCTCTTCCCCACCCATGCTCCTTCCCAAGTCCACTGATAGGGGACTTCACCGTCAGCATGTTGGCATGTAATATTGGGAAGGGTGTCCATGCAGCACAGAGGCTGTTCAAACTGAAACCGCCAGTCTGGTAAGTCCCACCTGTGCCAAATCTGGACCTGTTCTAAATGTCTCCCTCAAGGAGAAAATGTGAAATGCAGCAGAACAACAACTGCTCTTTTGCCTTCTGACGTCTCCAGTAAAGCAGCTAAGATAGACCTAACAGCTCCGAGGGTACGTTGTTTTGTGTTCAGGGTAAAGGAGACAGATGTGTGCTCGCCTGGAATGTATGCTCGCATGCTCTATCCCTGAGAGACTAGACTGTCA
>JAQQSO010008186.1:0-10145 GCA_028658305.1 Pachyuromys duprasi
ATTTAGTGAAATAACCAAACTCAAAAAGAAAACAAAACAACAATAATAAAAAATACATATACACACTTAAATGTGTATACTAGCATACAATGTATTAACGGATATTTACAAACAAAAGTAAGTATGGCTGACATCTAAATATTTAAAAAGAAGGCAAAAGTAAGATGATAATGAGTGATGAGGTTGAATAGAGTTTTAACAAGAGGACACATGAATGACATGAAAGACGATATAATGATAAAGCTAACATTTTCCTGTTTCAATTCTCTCATTATTATTATTTTACATCTACCACTTCATTTTTTTGAGGAGTTGTCACAATTCTACTTGTTTCATTTTATTATTATTATTTATTATAATTTATTCACCTTGTATCCCAGCTCTTTCCCTCTCCCTTGTTTTCTCCCAATCCCAATCTCCTTCCCTCTTCTCCTCCTACTCCCCTCCCCTAGTCCACTGATAGGGGAGGTCTTTCTCCCCTTCCATCTGACCTTAGCCTATCAAGTCTCTTTAGGACAGGCTATATTATCTTCTTCTATACCCTGGCAATGCTGCATTCCCAGGGGAAGGTGATCAGAGATTCTGCCACTGAGATCAAGCAGGAGTATATTTTTAATGAATATGGATATATGAATTCAACTTACTCTGTACTGAAAAAGGAAGAACTCCATTTTTTAGCATTCAAAAAGAATCCAAATTGTATAATTGCCATGTGGCAGTGGTTTTGAATTTTTTTAATTCTTTAATGTAATAAATAATGTAAATAATGCAATGTGATGTAATACATGCAATAATATAATGTAATAAGAATTTTTTAAAATCTAATAAGACCTTTAATGTAATAAGAATTAGATATGACAATCACTGGATATATTTGTCTAATTGACCCCTGTAGAAAAAGTGATTTAAAATAATTGTACTATCAATGGCTATTTGTAACCTGAAACATTTCCTGCTTTTCTTATGTTTAAAAACAATGACACCACTATGCATAACTTATGTTTTTAAATTTTTTATTTATTATTAGCATTTATTACAATTTATTGAATTTGAATCCCAGCTGTGGACCCCTTCCTTATCTCCTCCCAATCCCACCCTTTTTCCCTCTGCTCCCCCTATACCACTCCCCCTAGTCCACTGATAAGGGAAGTCCTCCTCCCCTTCTATTTGACACTAGCCTATCAAGTCTCATCAGGACTGGTTGCATTGTCTTCCTCTGTGGCCTCCCCAGGGGGAGGTGAACAGAGAGCCTGTCACTGAGTTAATGCCAGAGAAAGCCCCTGATCCCCTTATTAGTGAACCCACTTGGATACTGAATCTATTGGCTACATCTGAGCCTGAGTTTTATGTCCTCTCCATGCATTGTCCTTGTTTGGGGTATCAGTCTCTGCAGGGCTCCCAGGACTCAGGTTGTTTTTCCTTCTCTCTTTTGTTCTCCTTTTGGAGCTCCTGTCTCCTCCAGGTCTTTCTATCTCCAACTTCTTTCATATGTTTAAATATATTGTGTAGAGGCCACTCTTTCATAACCTAGAGTCTCTGAGTAGATAATTTAAATCTTTTACTGTATGGTACAGGTTTAACTAAAACAGTATTTTGTAACAAACTTAGGAATATATGTGTATGTATGTATGTAAGAGAAAAAACAAACAGAAACAGAGAAACAGAGAAAGATAGTGCAAGACAGAGAGACAGAGACAGAGAAATATGGAAATACAGAATCAAAGATAGGTAGTTAAAATGTTTATGCATATTTATTTTGTATTCATATGTGTAATGATTGATAGATATTTCCCCTGATGAAATAAGATAATTCAAGTCCAGTTATAAGTATATAAATGCAGGTTTATAGGGAGCAGATCTCAGCGGGGTTCACTGATCTCACAGGAGAAGATCAGAGAAGTCCCAGTGCAGACAGGGGACAGAAAAGCAGGGTGTGTATGCAGGGGACAGAGCAAAAGGAGAAATGGAGAAAGAGAGAGAGAATGAATGCCTGGAATATATATTACATAAAGAAGAGCCTCTAGGAGAGAGGAATCCTAGCCCTCCGTGGGCTTGAATGTTCAGGGTAAAGGGCAAGATATACCAGCCATACCCCAGAATTGCTAGGGACTAAAGGGTGCTGGGAGAATCTGGAGGCCAGGTCTGCTTTGGTATGTTAAATAGGCACCTTAACCTCTTGTTAAGGTGCCTCTTGGGTCTTAATCCCAATACTAATCACTATCAAAGATCACTTAAATCCTGAAACTTCTCCAAACACAAGACAGAAATAATTAATTATTGCAGTTTTACATCTAAATAAATAAAATAGGACATGATAAATTTTGAATATATTCTCCAAGACTCCAAAGGTATGTACATATACAGTCTTGTGGAAATTCTGTTCAATTTTCAGGTTGCCAACTGGGAAAATTTTTTTCTACGGAAAATATTGAAGCAAATGTATAATAGTCTTATTTACCTGGTAGCATAGAACTGGAACATAGCATCATTTCTGTGGAATAGTCAATTAAAAAATATATGTGTTTCACATTGGCATCAAATGCAAGTGTCATTATTAATATACTCAATGCTGATAGATTCAAGCTTAATAATCTAATAGTGGAAAAATAATATTTTTCTCCACTTTTCATAGGTTCTTAAGACAATAAAACCGAAGGGGAAAAATTGAAGAAATTTAACAGCAAATATTCCTATTGGATACTCAGTAGATAACATAGAATAATAAAAATTTTCATTAATGCTCAAAGAGATGTCTTCATTGTCAAGATTTAAAAAAAACATATTATTTTCTTTGTGTGCAACAGCCCTTCATGTTTTTTTTTTTTTTGATAGAGTTTATTGGAACTCAAAGATATCTTCCTGCTTCTGCCTGCTGGGATTAAGCACATGCACTGACACACTTAGAGCATCAACTCTCCAAAACAAAGAACAAAGGATAAGAACAAAGAACTGATTAAGATGTGATGATCAAGTTGTATTCTTGAAAAGGTTAATGTTTGTTATGTTGATTTAAGTTTGTTCCTTGTTTTTAGATTAAAAAGTTCTATTTATTTAATCAGCCTTCTGACCCTGGTACAGACAGAAGGAGACAACCTAACAAATGCACATATACATTTATTGTCACAAAAAAATTAATTTCTCAAAGTTTCTCCTTTATCTAGAATTTCTGAAGTTATTATCATAAATACCTCTTAAATCTAAGACATAAATGTTATGGTGGACTATTCTGTTCTTCTGTCTTTTTCCAGGTGGCAAGAACAAATCAGAGGCCTTATAAATTCCTAGAGTATCTCACAGAAAATTAAAAAAATAAACAGTACCTCACATCTCCTGCCAAGGTAACTTAAACATTTTCCTCAGTTTTAGTTGTCATCGCCTTAAGAAGTTCAAAGGTGGAATAATCATAATATACAATCACTGATTTCATCACGTCTTAACTTTAGGTGACACTTTAAATATTGCAAAGAGAGAACAAAAAATATGCCCAAAATTTTTTGTAGAATCTGTAGCCAGTATTTTTTAAACATTAGCAAGATTGATGAATTTAGTGAAATGTTTAAAATGTACAATGCCCTATTCATAAATGATTCTTCCCTGGGGTTGTAATAAGGTTTTACTACAATAAAGCATTTACAATATTTAAAACTTTATAAAAAGAACTATAAATAATTTCTTATGTGAATGCTTTTTCAAAAGAAAATTAAAATAATCATTTAGAAACTTCATGACATATTCATTTGTTTTTTTCCTCTTACAAGTCTAAAATATGTTTTATGTTTCTCATCTGCTACCATCAGAGATTGGTAAATATTAGCCATGAACATATACATTTATTTTGTGCCAACTTGCTAAATAGTCATATGTAACATATACTTTTCTTAAGAAGAAACGTTTTTTTAAGTATTCCCATAAAGCACTTTGCAAATCTAAAAAAGCATGTCTTTCTCAATGTGCAGCTAATCAATTGCTATTTCAGGAAGAAATGCATGTGTGGATCATCAGTGAGCAATCATTAAAAAAAAGATATTTAAGTGACTTAAAGAGATGTTGACATTTCTTGTAATGTATAATCAATATAATAATAAGAATTAAAATAAATAAAAAGAAAACATGTTATAAATAAAAATCAACACCTCTTAAACCAATACAAAAGTTGACAATTTACAAAACAGTTTTGCTTCTTAGTGAGACTCAATTTCCATTTAAATGTAAACAGACCACAATGAAATTGAGAAATGTTGTGAGGACAATTTTATGAAAAACATTTTAATTAATATGGTGATGTTTGTTATAGACGAATAGATGAGATAGCTTCCTAAAATGGAATCTACTCTTAGTGAAGATACTGTGACAAAGACTGAAATTATAACAAACAGTTATGAATAGTATATAAATTTAAATGCCCAGCGTTTCAGGTTCTAAGGGGTGAGACCATTTTTTAAAAACAATTATTATAGAAAAAAATCTATCTAAAATATTGCATACCACAAAAAAATCTTATGTGAAAAGCAAATGAATAAATAAATAAATAAATAAATAAATAAATAAATAAATAAATAGTAAAAGTGACTTTCTTTAAAGAGTCGCTATAGCAAGCCAACCATTCATCAAGCAACTGCCTGAGCAGTCAACAGCTTCCAACACGGAGATAAGACTCTCCACCAGTAAATACTAAAATTCACCAAAGTCTATGGGTATCACTATTTTTAATGAGTAAAATATTTTTAATTAACATAAAATATTTTATAGATAATGATTTTGCCTTTTCACATCAGGCAGATTATAACATAACTTTTATATGCAATGTAAAAATTAAAAATGTCTCTCTTTTTATTTCATAATTTGTTCCATTGCTCTAATCTAGAAACAAACATGCATGTCAGAGAAATTCTTACTATGTGTTTTCATTTGTTGTCACAAAAATGTTTTCTTTTGTAGCTCTGGAAACAAGATTGTTACTGAAACATTTTTCTGATAAAAATAGACTACATGTAATTTAGTGAGTTTCTAAGTAGTACTTAGGTGGCTTAGCTACTATTGTATTGCCGTGAAAAGACACTATGAAGTAGACAAGTTTTAACTGGGGATTGTTAACAGATTCATAAGGTGAGTCCAGGCTCATCCATGGTGCGATGAAGGCAGGCATTGTGCTGGAGTAGCAATTGAGAGCTCACATATGATCTACAGATTGCAGGCAGAGAAAGAGAAAGAATATCATCCTGAGCCTGACACAGGCATTTGAAAGGTCAAAGGCCACCCCCAGGGACATACATCTTCCAT
The DNA here is from genome assembly GCA_028658305.1 of Pachyuromys duprasi. Lineage (NCBI taxonomy): Eukaryota > Metazoa > Chordata > Mammalia > Rodentia > Muridae > Pachyuromys > Pachyuromys duprasi. The sequence continues at coordinate 5,281 of JAQQSO010008186.1, forward strand.
CAAGATCATACCTGCTCCTAGGAGGCTGCAGTTCCTAATTCTGTCTAAACTACCCCACTAACTGGGGATCAAACATTTCACTATGTAGGCCCATGGAAGCCTTTCTCTTTAAAATCACCTCTCTAGGGCAGGAAAGATGGCTCCGTGGTTAAGAGTGCCAGCTGCTCTTCCAAAGACCCTGGTTCGATTCCCTGCACCCACATGACAATTTACAACTGCTCCAGGGGATCTAACACCTTCACATAGATTTATGTACATGCAAAACACCAGTGTTCATTAAGTAGACAGATAGATAGATAGTTCAACAAATAAAACCTAATTAATCACCATATTATGTATCCCTAACTATATCATACTTTCAGACATAGGCACTGAAATTTCTGCCCTTTTAGTATTTACTCAATAAATTTAATATGCTCATTGAAATACAAAGATGAAGTAAATTTGTCTTAATTTAAAGTCCTAAAATGAAAAATTAGGGATAAGAGCAAGCTATAAAATACATAAGGCATGAAACTGGTAAGACTCTCTATATTTGGAAGGGGAAAAACACAGCAAAAAAGGGAAAAGAGGATATTGAAGGCAGTAATTGATTGAATAAGAGCAGAGTGTACTCATGCATATGTGTGAAAATGTCAGCAAGAAATCTATTTCTTTGTATTATAATCAAAAGAATTAATTTTAAAAAATCAATAAAATGAAAAGATCAACAGATTTATCAGCATAGTAAAAAAAGCAAAAGACTGACTTGAGGTCCATAAAGAGACATAAAACCACTATAATGGTTAATCTTGATTTTTAACTTGACTGGATCTGGAATAAACGGAAATGTTGTGAGGGATTTTCTTAGAAATGTTGTGAGGGACTTTCTTAGTCATGTCAACTAAAGTGGAAAAATCCTAACTATCAAAAGTAACTTCTAGTGGCCTCCCAAATAAAAGAATGTCTATGAAGGAAGATTTACTTTTGCCTTCTTGCCTTCTCTTTTGCTGGCAACTTCATTTCCACTTTCATTCCTATTGCTACTACTTTTGGATTCCTTTGCTGGCATCAGAACCCAGCTTCTTCAGGATAGCAATGTGGATCAAAGAATGTTAGGTCTCCAGGAATCTTCTGAACCATGAGCACCAGTCTGGGACTTCTGAGACAACCATCCTTTTATACTGAGCAGATACGGGAATCCCTGCATCTACAATGTGAGGCAGTTAGATTTATATAGATCTAATCATATAAACCAATCTAATAAATCTGTTTTCAATATAATTTCATTATATCAGTTCTGTTCTTCTGATAAACCACTTTTATGAATTTGTATATTTCCAAAGATCTTAGCTTACTGAAGTCACAATATCTTTCTTTTATATGTTATAATCTTAGGAGATAGCATAGTGTAGCACATCAATGTTACTAAATTAGTTATAGCTATTATCAACCAAAAGATTTCAGAGAAGAATCTGTACCCTTCACTGAACTTTCTACAATGCAAATTCAGTTATTAGAATTTAAATGTTTATGTAGATATTGCGATGTTAAAGATCCAGGCCCTGGGGGACTGGAGAGATGGCTCAGAGGTTACAAACATTGGCTATTCTACCAAAGATCCTGAGTTCAAATCCCACCAACCATATGGTGACTTATCACCATCTATATTGAGATCTGGTGCCTTCTTCTGCCCTGCAGGCACACATGTAGGCAGAACACTGTATACATAGTAAATAAATAAATCTTTAAAAAATCCAGGCCCTAATTAAAATAATCTTAGGCTATGGTTAATGTACAAAACAGGCACCCCTCTGTCTTACCCAGCGTTGTAAGACTATAAGATTAAACACCAAGAATACACTAAGTTAGCAAAATCCTAGTTTCTACCAACCAAAGGGCTTAGAATTCTATCAGACAGCATCTGGGTCTTACATATGAAGTTTCCTTTGCTTTTCTGTAACACACTTACTTAATTTTCCAACAATGTACTTTGAAAAATGTCTTGGTTTATGTCTATCTTTGTTCTTTGCTATAAAAACTTTATAAAACTCCGTCCAGGTTGGCACATAGAATTTGGGGTAACCTTATTCTGTGTTCCTGAGCAATAGGATTATTTCCCTCAAAATGAACAATTTCGTCTCCTTTTTGAGGTGAAAGCTCTGTTTCTGCATTAACACTATGTAATTAATAGATGGAATAATGGCTATTGTGAACCTAACATATTGTTCTCTTTACTCTGTCTAATCCAATCACCATTACTGTAGCAGAAGGAATATGCTCATTTCCAGATGAATTTTGACAACCAGATAATGTGTTCAGAAATACTGAACACATATGACATTCTCAAGTCTTAGCATCCACAGAGATGTTACTATTATAACAGTAATACAGCTTACAAATATAGAAGTCATTCAAGCACTTATTTGTTCATTTAGTTGGCAATTCCAGATTGACACAAATAGTGTCTTTAGAACTTTCTTATGCCATATGGAAATGACAAGAGTCCAGAGAAGACCAATTCAGGATCCTGAATAGCAAGGCCAAACATGGAATTACATGAATTTTAATAGTTGTAGAACCAAAAAAGAAGGAAAGAAAGAAGAAATCAAGGCATTTTCCCAATATACTAGTGGGAACCTCAGGAACTATAACAAAGCATGTAAAACTGTTACTTGTTATACGTATGCACTTACCACATTCTTAGTTTAGGTTTTGGAGCAAGCCGGATACCAGCTGTATAGTGAATATATCCCCAAAGTTTTAGGTAAAAAGAAGAAATGGACAACTACAAGTAGCCTGAGATACTTTAGCTCAAGATCTGCCACTTTTCAAATGTTCCTAATTATGAAGCTTTAATCTCTATGTCAACCTTTTAGAATCCCTAATGTGTTTGTGTTTCTACACATTTGTATGTGGATAGGGAAGGGGGGCTTACTAGGAAGTTCAGTTTCTACCATTATACTGTAAATTTTCTATTTTACTTTATTACAAGAAGCTTCTTTCTTTCTTCAATTCTTCTCTTTCTCTTACACAGAAATCTATAAAACACTTTCTTAGATATGTTATTTAAATATTCTCCTATTTAAAATTGTTCAGAGTATTTTCAAGTTACTGGTGGACAATATTTATGTTTCAAAGTATAAATATATCATAAGATAAACAAGGGCGAGAAAGAGCTATCTATCTCTGTTTATGTCAGTAAGTGCAGTTATTTCTGTTATTAAGATATCAGAGGCTTTTAAAAATAAGGCTAGGTCACATTCATCTGTTTTCTAATGATTTTTATATGAAAGTACCACACAAACAGAGCTGTTACATTAAGTATGCATTAAAAGCAAAAGAAAACCTCAAGCATGTTGTTAACAAATTGAACCAATTAGTGGTTGAAATCAGTGAAACTCATTCAATTCAGAAAAGAATAAGGTCTCCTAAAGAGCCAAGGTACAAACACTGTGTCTAGCTTCATTCTCAGAGAGGATACAGAGAAAGAGGTTTAATTTATTCTTTTCTTAGATAGATTAAAATTATTTGGAACAAATAGCAAAGTTCCTTCTCCTTCTTTCTTGAACATAGTCCTATTTCCTATCAAACTCATGGGCTAGGAAGTGAAGTGGGGAAGTTGCTAGAAGAGGGAATAACTCATACATTAGTTCTCTCTTGTAAATATTGTGTGCATCAGCAGGTCCAAGACAGTTTTGGAAATAGAATTGCTTAGAAATTCAAAGCAAGTTTGTAAAGTGAGTGTTTTACCATGCAAATCATGTACTTCACACACCTATATAGAGTTAAACAAAATGGTTTATTTAGGAAAATATCTTAATTGCCCACCTTTGTACATTTTACTTTTGTGAAAGATTGACAACAATCACATTCAGACAATTGGAAGTCAATTGCAGAATACTGTTCCACTCTGCCTCTTTTGAGCCTTGAGTGTTGCAAAATGAATAAAAGAGTAGCAGACACAAAAGAACTGTGCATTAATGAGAATTCACAGAGAGCAGTATTCAGCCATTTGCACTTTGATTCATGAATAACAAGTGACCTTTCATTCTGCTAAGAAAGCAAACTAGCTACAAGAGTGAGAAAAGACAGAGATTTAGCAGCAAATGCAGTAAGCAGGGGTTCTTTCTAACATCAGGGTGCTTTTCATTTGCTTAATGGGTTAGCAGAGGATCTGACTGTACAAGTGTTAGCAAATAACACCTTTTCTTTACAGTATCCCTTAACTACAGGAACTAAGTAAAATTACAATTTCTGGTGGTAAGCTTTTCAGAACTCAATTGATGAGAGCTTGTTGCTGGAGCCCAATACAGTTTGGTTCTAGCTCTTCAGTATAAATATGATCTTCTTTTTATTTTAAATTTATTTATTTATTACAATTTATTCATTTTGTATCCCCCTCCCTCCTCTCCTCCCAATTCCTCCCTTCTTCCCTCATCTTCTCCCATGCCCTCTTCCACAGTCCACTGCTAGGGACTGTCCTCCTCCCCTTCCATCTGATCCCAGCGTATCAGGTCTCATCAGGACTGGCTTGCATTGTCTTCCTCTGTGGCCTGGTGATGCTGCTCATCCCTCAGGGGGAGGTGATCAAAGAACCAGCCACCGAGTTCATGTCAGAGACAGTCCCTGTTTCCATTACTAAGGAACCCACTTGGACATTGAGCTGCCATGGGCTACATCTGAGTCGGGGTTCTAGGTTATCTCCATGAATGGTCCTTGGTTGGAGTATCAGTCTCAGGAAAGACCACTGTGCCCAGATTTTTGGTTCTGTTGCTCTCCTTGTGGAGCTCCTGTCCCCTCCAGGTCTTTCATCTCCCTCCCCCCCTTTTTTATTATTTTTTGTTATCAATCACAGGTTAGGTACTTTGCATCCCATGCGCAGC